>CAJNIZ010042827.1:165907-177237 GCA_905231905.1 Symbiodinium pilosum
CCCTAAACCCTATAACCCCTAGACCCTATAACCCCTAAACCCCTAAACCCTAAACATTAAACCGCTGAGGCACAGGGTTGCAGCTGTCTCTGCCCGAACCGTCGCGGCGCGCGGGGCCTCGGAAGGTTGAAATATCTCTTTTTTCGGGCGTTCTGTGGGGATATAAGATATATACATATATATATACATTTACATATATATATATATATATGTAAAAATAGATATATATATACATATATATATATATGTATATTTAAGGCTTAGGGAGAATTATAGGGTTTAGGGATACAGGGTTTTGGGCTTATGGCATATGCTATGCCTTGGGGGAGAAATTGCTTCAAAATTTCATAGGGATCACATTCAGGACTAAGAATTGTTGTGCGTCCTGCCTTGCAGGCCCCGGTATATGCTGGAGATTATGAGAGCTTTTGTGGTAAACCAACCCCAGCCCCTAATGAGCACCTGGGGTATCTCACTTATTGGGCAAGAATGTAATAGGGCCTTAGACTTTAAGGCGAGGTTGGACAAAAGAGATGACTACCAGTGAATTCTCCAGAGTCTTCTCGAACGATTCAGTCGCAAGTCTTCCCTTAAACGCAGAACCCTCGAACCTCCAGACCATCCCAGACCCATCATCCTCTCAAAGTCCCTAGACCATGGAAAATCAAGATCCATCAAGAAGGCCCAGAGACATGGAGCCCGTGACCTGAAACCAAGAACCCCAGAGCCCAAATCCCTAGACCCCTTGCCTCCAGCCTACTCCCTGGAACACCTAGACCCTGGCCCCTGAAACCCTACACCCCCTATGATACCCTAAGCCCAGACCCTGAAACCTAAAATCCTAGACCACCGTAGACGCCTTTTTGCATGTAGACCCCGAGCTGCCTTCCAAAAAACACTAAAGCAAAGTCCTCCTGCTCAAAATGAAGGTTTAGGGTCCAGGGTTCAGGAGATTAGGGTTTAGGGGCCCATTCATTTCTCTAAGCCTAGGCCCTAAGCCCTGGAAGCCCAGCCCTCAATGGCCGCAGATGTTCTCAGGCAGGGGCCCAACCCTTTAAACCCCTGTATAGTCCTAGTTTCCATTTCATTTTCAATGCTCCTTTCCATGTGATTCTCCATTTCTTAGGGGTAATACCCTAAAGCCTAAGTAGTAGCTTCCATTGTCCTTTCCATTCCCACACTATAACCCTATATAACTCACTCCTTGAGCCCTATTAATCTTCTCAGGCAGGGGCCCGGTACAGCAAAGCCAGTTCACCGAAGGAGCCTCCGCGCTCCAAGTGCTGGACCTGCTGACAGTGGAACTTTTCTGGTTTAGGTAGGTTACTTGGGGGTTTAGGGGAACTTAGGAAGTGGTCCGTAGTAGGGATGACTGGGAATACTATGTGGGTTGTAAGGGTTATAAGTATATGTACCAAGTCCCCCTGACCCTCCAAGTATGGTCTAGGGGTTAGGTAGGGTTTAAGGTTCAAGCATCAGGGTTTGGAGCTTTGGGTTGCCCTACATGGGCTGGGGTTTGGCTAAACAGTCAGTAATTACGGTTGTCAAGGGTTGCTGGGGGCTTCTAATCCGAACCATGAATCAGCAACTTGGCTAGTTCCAAAGCCATCTAAGCAGGGTTTGGACCTGACCTCTTAGGGGGCTTACTAGGAGGCATTTGCTGCAATTGCTAAAGTGGGATGTAGCCAAACAACATTGAGAAAAGCCAGGCTTTTCCACAGCAAGGGCTGCAAGGAAATAGGGTAAGTTACAAGCTGTTGCTTTGAGTGTGTTCCTACGTAGTTTTCTCGAAGATTGCTAAGGTCCCCACCAGACATATCCTACGCCTACGCCTTCAACATGGGCTATCACATGCTGAAAGGCAAAAACACGGTTTGCAACAGCGATCCCGTTTTGGGACGGCCGGATCAGAGATTGGGAATCGTCGCTGGCAGGCCTTCAGGGGCTCCAAGGAGAGTTACCCCCTAAACCCTGAACTCCTAAACCATCATGGAACTTGGTAACGAACAACTCTGGCTATGATCCTCCGAATTGGTCTCAAGGTAGCTGGCCCCTTGAGAAACGTATAAGTCGGGTCATATCTCTCCAGCCGCGAGGCTTGAGGGTTTGGGGTTGGTAGGGGTTTAGAATTCAATAACTGATTGTATAGGGGTAAATACGGGCATATAGCGGGAAATGTAAAGAAAGAACATGAAAGCTACTATCTAGGGTTTGGGGTTTAGGGCCGCAAATAAAATGGAGCATGAAATGGAAAAGACAATGGGCAACGAAATGGACACCCTTGGTCCTTCTAGACTCTCTGCCTCAGGAGACTGGAGGAGCGAGTTAGAAGTTGCTGTAGTCTCGCTAGACCTTTACCAAAACAATAATATGTTCTAATAATTCCTGACAGTTATACGATAAAAAACCAACCACAGTTCGTGAGGAAATGAAAGGTTTAGCGTTCTAGGGTGTGGGGGCAGATGATACTTGACATGCCGCCACAAAACTTCACAAATGTCTTGTTTATCGACCTTCGCAACTTGCCCAGTAAGCCAGAAAACCCACTAATCAAAAATACTGTGGATTTCTGTTTCCAGGGTTCTACTGTACAAGGGAACCCATGTGGAGCAATGCGCAGGTCTAATATGAATCAGCAAGCGCAACTCTGATCAAATCACAACACCACCTGAAGTTTAGGTATGTATATACCCTATTATACTATAGTAGTTTCCATTTCCTTTTCCGTTATCCCAATATTACCCCAATATAACCCCCTGTAGAACCCATTTTCAAATGTTCAAGTGGCCCATCCAAAGGCCCCAAACCCTAAACCCTAAACTCCAATATACTATAGTAGCTTCATTTATTATGGCCGTTTCCATTTTCTTTTCCATTAATAATCTAGCTCGCAGGACGCAAACACATATTGCAAATTCTCCACATGAGACTGCTGGAGACACCAAGCACAGTTTGTAGCCCCTCGGCTTATATAAGGGTTGTATTATTTGGGTTCTAGTAGGTTCATAGGGTTATATTGTGGTTATATTGGGATTATATTAGGGTTATTTTGGGGTTATATTGAGGCCCGACCTTCAATAGGAGCCTCAAACTTCCTCAGCGCTGCCTTCTCCCCATCCTTCTCAACGATGAGCTCCCCCTCAGACACCACATAAAAGTTGTCGGCTTTCACGGAACCTTGCTGAATCACCTGGGCATCGGTTGGCTTTGCAAAGCCTCCGGGCCTGTTAGCCTTCAACACCCAAATCCTGGATCTGAAGCCCATTCTATTTTCCACTATCCCTACCTACATAGCCCTAAGCTACTATAATAGTTTCCATTCTATTTTCCATTATCCCTATATAGCCCTAAGATACTCTAGTAGCTTCCAGCTTGTTTTTCATTATCCCTATATAACCTGAGACCCAAATGCGCGTTCTGTGGGAAGGGATCTCAAAGGACCGATTGCTAGCTGCTCGCTGCTCGGAGGAGTCAAGTCGATTACAAGCTGCAACTCGGGGCCTTGTTTCCCCAAGATTTAGGGTTTAGGGTTTAGGGTTTAGGGCCCCAAAACCTGTACTATAATTACTATTACCCAAATCCCAAGTACCTAAATATTGGGTACTTGGACCCTTAGGGTTTAGCAACACTTCCAGTGTCAAGCTGTTACGGCACATGGCACCACGTTTCCTCATGCTCCTCCGGTGGACAACAAAGTCGCTATGCATAGATTTACGGCTGTGCGTTCTCTGGAGTCACCTAAAGCCAACCTGTGCGAATTGTGCTCAGTCAGCAAGTGTGAGATATGCTTCGTATACATCCGCGATAGCTGAAAGATATGAGCTTCGTTGTGGTAATGAACTGCTTCGTTCGCAGCCCTGCGTCTTTACAGGAAATGCAGGAAACCCTCATATGAGCTATAGTCTACAACTCCTGGTATCCCTCTTAATAACTGATATTAGTCCCCCTATATAATCCCCTGTATAAGCCTCCTTTATAAGGAGTTTAGTCTCTAAACCCTAAACCCTGTATAACCCTCCTTAAGGAGCTTAGACTATAGCCCACAGGAACCCTCATATTACCAGATTGTGCAAAGCTTCAGAGGGTGGGATGGAGTGGAAGGTAGGATATCGGCAGCAAGCAGCTTCTTACCCTAACAGCAAGTTGGATAACCCTTTAAAAGCCCCAAACATCCCAACAATGGAGAATCAAATGGAAAGATGGACAATGAACTGGAAAAGGGCTGTAGGAACCCAAGTATACGAATCATACCTACATTCGGCCCTAAAGTCTATAAATATTACCTACATTGGGCTACTTGGAGACTCAGGGTAAGAATGGCGTTGAGTGTTCATGCCGAAATAGCAGGACCAATGCACTTCTTCTTAGAGCGATTCGAGACTGTGCTTGTGGCAATGGCATTGAATCGTCATGCTGCCAAAATAGAAGGACCAAAACACTTCATATTTCAGCAGTTTGAGATTGTGTCACCTAAGTCTGATCAGAAACCGGACCCTACATGCTCCCTGCCACCCCTCATGACCGCACTGAACCTCTAGACCTGTGCACCCTAAATATTCCAACCCACGCCCGAAACAGTTTTGAGGGCGCGTTGCTAAGATGTTCGAGCTTTTCTCAAGGCGTGCGTAGCTGCAAGGGTCCTACACTCCCCAAGAAGAGCCTCGTGCCCGGGCTCCACATCAACACGGACGGCAGCTGCAGACATGGCGTCCTGCGCCATTTAGTTCAGGGTTTATAGTTCCATGCGGTGTAGGACTCAGAATCCAGGGTTCAGGGCGTGGGTTTTGAGGTGTAGGGTTAAGTGCTCGGGTCGCGGGCTTAGGAGGTTCGGGCCGTGGCTGCGGCGTAGACCCTCGTACAGGATCGAATACAAGGAATCCCAACCATGAACCTCATTTTGTTGTTGTGCTGAAAATGGAAGACTTGCTAAGTCCTGCTGAGGGGGGTGCCCAATCCGAATGAAATAGCTGTCTGACTTGCTTCTGCCCCAAGGGCCCAAGTATCCAACAGTTAAGAATGTGCGATTTGTGCGAAATGAATGATCGTGTAAGTTTGGGATAGGTATCTGATGCCCTAGGCCCTAGAGTAGCCATGCAAGTTTCGGATAGGAATCTGATCCAGAATCCCTATAGAATGCCCGCATAAATCTCACTACCCTCACGCGAGCATTCGTACGGGGGGTACCTACCTGGTAACTTCCCACCGCAAACTATCCTTGACCAACGAGCTCGCAAAATACGTGCTGCCCGCCAAGTAGTCTAGCCGTATCCGTCCTAATTCTGTGCTAATCAACCATGTACTGTTTTAACGCCTGGGAAGAATAATGCACCAACCCCCCCCAGCCCCTACAACCCTGAACTCCTGAATTTCTATGGGATCCCCCCCAGAAGGACGCAGAATTTCATCCCCCAAACCTTGCAACCCTGAACTCGTAAAATTCTGAGGGGTATCCTCAGAAGGACACCCAACTGAATCCCTTTCCCCAAATCTTAAAAGCCCCAAACGTCCTGATAACCAAAGATTTCAATTGTGGCATACTATAACATGTATGGGGAATATCTTATACTAGATGGTCTGGGGGTTTTAATCTTAGGGTAAGGAATTTATAGGAATGATCCTCTCGAAGCTACAATGGCCCCGAATCCCATGATGAACTGCGGACCCTACACCCGGAACCCTAATCCGGAACCTTGAACCCTAAACCCTAACCCTAAACCCTAATCCCTAAACCCTAAACCCTAAAACCCTAAATCCTATAACCCTAAATCCAAAACCCCAAACCCTATAAACCCTCAACCCTTAAGACCCCCCGTATGTAGTCTCCAGGTCGGCCCCAGACATGAGCTGGACGAAAGGCCCAAGCTTCTCCTTTTGTGTTGTGGGCGTAGGGTTTAAGGATTTTTAAGTTTCGGGGTTTAGGGTTCAGGGTTTAGGCTTCAAGGTTTATTTAGGCTTTAAGCTTTACCTGGACCCCAAAGGTATGTAAAATAATGGCCTTTATGGCTATTATTAGGGGTTTAGGGCTATTATTCTACCAAACCCTAAACCCTCAACCCTAAATCCCTAAACCTATAGGATTTAGGCTTCAAGTTTCTCAACAAGAGGGGCCCCGGGGATGCGTTGGAAAAACAAGGAGGCCGTAGGAGTCGTTCTCCGAGGTCACATATGGTGCTATGGTTATTTTGAGCAACTTTCATTGAGCCCTAAGCTATCAACCCGATATATGCCCCTAAATCATATAACTGAGTGACAGTCATTGTTTGGGAACTCTGGGGCTACGGGGGTTTAGGGCTTGAGGGTTCAGCATTGCTGCAAAGTTTGGGGGGGCTTGAGAACTTCTATGGCGGCTTTCATAAATGGAGGGTTTAGTGTTTGGGGTCATTCTATGGAGGTCTCCATAAATGGAGGGGCCACAATGTAGCCCCAAAAAATATAAAATCTTTCACACGGGGCCCCAAACGGTGACCAAAGCCTGAACAGACCCGAACCCTGAACCACAAGACCGCATACGACTTAAATGCGTCTATGTGTCCTCCCTTTCGGGAACTACTTCAAGGCGAGGCCTGCCAAAGGGAAAATACTTCCTTGCAAGAAGCTTGCGCTACAGCACTGGAGTCAACTGCACCATTATTTGGAACACCGCGGAGACCTCCCTTCCAAGGACCGTAGACTTTATGGGGTACGCAAACATTGTATACAACCAATAGGAGAAGTCGGATTTTCCAGAAATCCACTGCCAAAAGGACATACGGACAAATGTTGCAAGTGAAAGCCAGCCAACCCCAATGCCAGACGCTGCGGTATTGGGGGTCTAGGCGTTGAGCCACAGGCCTGCAACAGTTTAGGGTTTAGGGTTTCAACCATCAGCAAAACATGCAACCTCTGTAGAACCGGTAGCCTGAAAACCTGACTGCGACCGAGGGACATTCTGCCTGAGGGCAGATTTGATCAGCTCGGACTCCTTCTTTGCCGTAAGTGGCAGGGCTTTCATTTTGGGCATAAAATCCCTGTAGATAGAACATGGCTTTGGGCACAGTATAATAAGATCCCCCATATACCCCCTATTCTATCCCTAAACTCTAAACCCTCATATACCCTCATAATATCCCCGGATACCCTGTATTCTATCTACTGAAGGGGGACTGTAGTATGTGGGAATATAAGGGACACATGATGCTCCCACCCCAGGGAGTCACACTGCTCAAAAACCTGGGGCAGGGTTTAGGGTTGAAGGTCTAGGGTTCAGGGCAAAAAAAACAAAGCACGCAATTATCAACCAAGGGCATTAACCCCAAGGCAGGAAGGAACAGTTTCGTTAAGCCTTGCCACAAAAATCTGAGCCAAAATGCAGCCAAGCTCCTTAGACTCAAAAAGTTGAATGTGCCAAGCTCACAACTGACTCGCAAGCGCAACTCCCCAAACCTCAACTCTGCTCTGAACCCTCCAGTCTGAAGCTCCCAGCTCTAAATCCTACATCCCCTAAATCCTAAACATTATTAATTTCCGTCTGCCTCCGAAGTCTTCTGCAGGAGCTTCTCGTTCCTAGACTCGCTTGTGGAGTTTCGGGCTAGGGTTTGGAATTTAGGGAGCAGGGCTTAGTCTTTACCATTCAATTTTTTTTTTGGTATGGGATTTTGGGCTTGGGGCAGAATGTAAGATTTAGGATTTGGGGCAGCTATAGTCTAAACTCTTAGTGTCCCCCTTAATAACCCCCTATTTTCCCCAAGATAATATTATAACCTCCTTTATCGAATTTCGACTATAGGGTTTTCGGCCTTAATGATAAGGGTTTAGGACCTAGGATTTAGTGCTTGGGGCTCGTGGGCTTGTGACTGTCAGTGTGCTGGGGAATATACGTAAGGACTACTTTGGGTACGTTGGTGGTGTAGGGGTTTAGGGTTTAGGGGGTTTGTACCTCCATTCCCTAACGTCGGACCTACTTTGTTGAAGACGCCCCCTGTTGTCGTGTTGAATTGTGGGATATTGGGGGCCCATAAAAACGACCTCTCGATGAATCCCTGGGGCTCAAAGAAGGATTGTTCTATCTGACGTTCTCCCCCCGCCGTCTTTTTCAGGGGCCGGACCCCATGAACTTACGAGGGTCCCACACTCCCCCAACGTCACAGAATGAGTCTTGTGGTTTCCTGCCCTAGGTCCAAAGCTTGGTGTAGATCTCAGGCTTTAGGTTTCAAGGTTGGTTGAACGTGTACGCCTTTGACTTTTGACTCATCCTCCCTTCATCCCGGAAAAACACCAGCATGTACCCGACACATGACCAAACTATAAAACCCCCACCGCCCCAATGTTTCATGTTCCCATCGCAGCACACTATCGAATTTTCAAACATCATGGGGAGGAAATTGAGAGCTTAAAGCCCAAGCCTTACAACACAAACTGAGATGACGGCTTTAGGAAGGACCCTGAATAAGTACCCATGTAGCTTATCCTGGACTATGTATGAGCTATAGTTGGTTTCATATCTAAAAACCGGATTAAGGGTCCCTACTTGCTTAAGGGCGTGTGGGAGAGTGAGTAAAAGAACTACTAGGGAATTTTGACCTGTATTTCAGGGATCATTCCTCCATGCCCCCCTCTGGGCCAAAAACGAACCCCAAACACTAAACAACTGTTGTAATTCTTGTTCTCTTAACCACCAGGAAGGTTCGGCTCCCCCCGACGCGCTGAGCTCTACATCCTGAACCCTAAATCCTATTCCCGCAAATCCGAAACCCTAAGCCTCTGCACCCTAGACCCTCCTGTCTTGCACCGTAAGCCCCAAACTGCAAATCCTGCCCCCCAAGATCATAAATCCTAAGCTCTACATCATAGGGCTACCACCGATTAGCTGCTTCATGAGGGGCTACTGGGGACTATTAGGGCTTACTGAAGCTTATTAGGGCTCATCGTGGTCCTACCACTGAATCCTAAACCCTAAACTCAAAACCCTAGACTCTAAGACGGAAAAAAAACTAAACCTCAGACCCTACACAGTAGTTTCCATGTTCTGTTCCATTATCCCTTTATAACCCCTTAATATGACCCTAAACCCCTCAATTCTCTAAAGCCGGGTCGCAGCTCCCGCGGCTCGGAGTCCAAGGACTGTACAGCCCGCCGCTTTCGGATGCTGCTCTTCAGGCCCAGCTCCTTGGGTGTTTAAAGAAGGTAGTATATAGGGCTGCTATATTATGTTGTATTGTATCTATATTATGTTATATTCTAGTATAGTAGATGGTACGTAAGGTAAGTTGCTTTTCAGACCCAGCTCCTTGGTTTCAAAAAAGGACTGCTGTAGGATAGTATTTTGTAGTATATGATACTATATTATAGTATATTGTATGGTCTTATATGCTATTATATTATATCATATTATAGTCTATCATATTATACTACATTAAAATATAATATATTATAGTATATGATAGTATTTGGGGGTTGTATATGAAGGTAGACATGTTGGCTTTTCAGACCCAGCTCGTTGGGTTTGTTGACTCTTTTGGGGTTTGGGGTTTAGGATTTAGGGTTTAGTATAGGTCTCAAGGGTGTAAGGACCTTAAGGTAAAGAGGGTCTCTAACACAGGGCTGTAGGAGGGCTATGTATGAGGGTAGACAGGTTGGCTTTTCAGAACCAGCTCCTTGGGCTTGTTGAGGGTCAGCATAAGGGTTCGTAAGGTGCATAGGGGCATAGGGGTGCACAGGGTTATGTAGGAGTATGTAGGAGCTCCGCGACCTCTTTGGACGAGCATTCCAGACTGCTTCTAGACTTGTTCTACATGGTTGCTCTTTGAAGATTCCACGACCCCTTCGTCCCTGAACCTAAACACTCAGGCAGAGTTACAAAAAAAACGTCTCACCTTGAGCAAAGTCCGAGAAGCCCGAATAGCAGCGGGGCTCAATACCTGAAGGCAGCAAATGTGTTACATGGGCTTCAAGGGTTCTGTAGGGTTTGGACAAGGCTACAGAAGGAATGGCCTGTCTTACCCGGAGCCGAAAACATGAACAGAATTTTCAAGTTAACTGCTATGACATAGCAGGCTAGGGGAGTTGGGCATGGGCTTGAGTCCGTTCCATTGGAACTTGCGGTCAGGGGATGCCAACCCCAAAAGACGGGCCTACATAGACTACTGTCCCTTTAAAGGGGGGCTCCATGGCATCCCTACTAGGGGGAGGGCCACTGGTAGCTTCCCAAAATAAAAAAGGCTTCCCAATCAAATACTGTAATCCTTAATCTGGGGACTCCGCCAAAAAGTACATCCAATTTGGGCGCCCAAATTCCAAACCCGAAAGGCCGTGGCGCCTGCAGTGTAAGGTCAGACAAAGCCACCACGGACCCCAAAGCCCGCTCACCGCCTGCCGTAATGGTTAGGGGCTTAGGGTTGAGGGAGGGTTGAGGGTTTAGGGCTTAGGGTTTAGGGGCTTAGGTATACCTTTTTCGGGTCCCGATGGGAAGGATGCATATGTCTGGGTCAATCGACCCTGTTTTTGGAAGTACCATATATCTCCATCATGCCACTATTATTGTGTGCGGGCCTAACATGAGGTATGGGGCTTAAATTCAGGATTTCTGGAACCCCTCAAGCCCGAACCCTATAAAACCCTATATCCTCTTCAAATGGACCTCTAATTTGGGAAACTCTACATGGGTTGATGACAGGTTTGCCAGTTTCCCTTCAGGGTGTCGGGCCGGGCCTTATATACCCGCGGCCCCAGAAAACTACCATTACAATGGCTCGCACAGCTCAACCCTGAACCCCAATGAGCAGCTCAAAAAGCTACTATTTAGCGTTTAGGGTTTCATAGGGGTTCTATAGGGGTTGTAAGGGGATCATGACGGGAAAATGGAGGGCTTTCGGGTTTCTATGGGGATACAGACAGGATAATTAGCAAGCCGCCCAGCCGATCCCCACAAACACGGACTGCAGCTGATGCTCATGATGCTGGCCTTCTCGGCCAATCTCCACCAACAAGACTGCAGCTCATGCTCATGATGCTGGCCTTCCCGGCCGCTTCCCACAAACAAGACTGCAGCTCATGCTCATGATGCTGGCCTCCCCGGCCGATCCCCACAAACAAACCTGCAGCTGATGCTACTGATGCTGGCCTTCCCGGCCGATCCCCCAAGCAAGACTGCAGCTGATGCTCATGATGCTGGCCTTCCCAGACCCCCACAAACACGGACTGAAGCTGATGCTCACGATGCTGGCCTTCCCAGACCCCCACAAACACGGACTGCAGCTGATGCTCATGATGCTGGCCTTCCCGGCCGATCCCCGCAAACAAGACTGCAGCTGATGCTCATGATGCTGGCCTTCCCGGCCGATCCCCACAAACAA
>CAJNIZ010042828.1:9785-25555 GCA_905231905.1 Symbiodinium pilosum
CAGGCCTTGATCAGTTGATTCAAATAGTTAAACCCGAAATTAGGGTTTAGTTATATGTTGACTTAAACCCGAATCTAAATAAAGTTTAGTTAAACCCGAAATTAGGGTTTAGTTATATGTTGACTTAAACCCGAAATTAGGGTTTAGCTAAATCACGCTGACGAACACCACCAACCCCAACCCCACCCCCACCACCACCACCACCACCACCACCTCCGCCGCCACCACCACATCCACCACCACCACCACATCCACCACCACCACATCCACATCCACCACATCCACCACCACCACATTATTACTGCTATTGTTATTAGCACTACTATTGTTGCTATTTCTGTTATTACTGAGGTCACAAATGGCCTGAAGCAGCTTGTGGTTTTCTTCGTGCTGCAGTCTCAGTTTGCCCTAAAAACCTCAGCCCCAAAACCTAAAACCCTAAACCCTGAACCCTGGAGCCCAGCAAACCCTTAGACCCTAGACAATCTAGCCACGCGTTTAGGGTTTAGGGGTGGAGGTTCAGGGTTTGGGGTTTAGGGTTTAGGGTAGGAGGTTTAGGGTTTTGGGTTGTTGGTTTAGGGGTTAGGGCTTAAGGTTTGGGGTTTAGGGCTTAGGGTTGTGGGGTTTAGGGTTTAGGGTGGGAGGTTTCGGGTTTAGGATTTTGGGCTTACGGTTCACAACCTTAAGTTGAAGCAAGCTGGGTTGCTGTTAAGGAACTTTCAAATTACGTTGCTTTAATAAGGAAGCCTTATGACTTTCCTTATACCCTTGTTATGGCAGCCTAATGTAGCTTCCTTAGCAGCAGCCCAGAGAAATAGAAGTCTACTTTTGCCGGTGGATGGTTCAAGGTTCGTGGCTTTAGGCCTCGCGGATGCATAGCCTTAGTGACTTCAATGGATACGTGTGAGGGCACGGTCTGTGTGTGGTGGCATTTTTTATGAGGTTACGATGGTCCGCAGATCAGAGGTTTCCATTCAAGAAGGGTCCATATCATGCCAACAATTGTTCGGCTTCGTTCGCAAGACCTGTCGGATTACTCAGGTCCATACTTCGGGCTCAGTGCTAGCTTTAGGATGTGGCTTCAGTGCTGGCTTTAGGGTCTGGCTTTGCCTTCTTAGTCTTGTCCATTGTTGATCGGGAATGGAGGAAGAGATCCCTTTCGTAGCCCTCAGAGAAGACCCAAGAAAAATAGTGGTTTCCGATTCCATGCCCTAAACCCTGCAGCAAACCCTCAGGTTTAGGGTTTACGGGTTTAGGCCCTGTTTCCCTTCCATTTCTCCGTACCAACAGCCAGGAATTTAACCCTAAACCCTATGTATTCCTATAAGGCCCCAGTTTCCGTTGCATTTTCCCTCTGCTCTCCCGCTTGCTACTCAGAACCCTGGCCCAAGACCTTATTCTGAGACTCTAAACTCCTACTTAAGCGGTATAACAACCCTTCGGAACGCGTACCTAACTTTAATAACCCTAAATTGACCTTTCTTTCGCTCCCTAAATCCTAAAGCTTAAAGCCGAAACCTCTGACCCCTAACCCTAAACTGCTAGAGCGAACATTTCCGTCTACCAGGGAGCTCGGACCAAGGCTCCATGTCTAGGGTTTTAGGGTGTTAGGATTTTAGGGTTTAGGGCTTATGGTTTTGGGGTTTAGGGGTTTAGGGCTTAGGGTTTTGGGGTTTAGGGTTTAGGGCTTAGGGTTTTAGGGTTTAGGGCTTAGAGGTTAAAGGACTTTGTAGGGGCTGCTACATGGATCCATTCTTTCAACCCTTACAGTTTAGGGTGTAGGGTTAGAAATCCAAAAGATGAAATCGCAACCCAATCTTGCGGAGATCAAGTGCTACATGAATCCTTCCCTTTCAGCGCTGTAACGTCGGAAGACATGAGTGGAGCATTCCTCTGAGAACCGCAGAGTGTGTGTGAAGTTGTGTGAAGGTATCGGTCTAAGCCCGAAACCCCCAAACCCTGAAGTCTCTTGACACCTGATTGCCTTGCTTTCCTGGGGCCTGAGGGGTGGAACTCTGTTAGGGCCAAGGCTCTGCTACTTGTTTGAACAAGAACTATATGAATGCCTGGTGAGACCCTGGCAGATAAGTAGGAAGGCCCGTGAAGCATGCGCACCGCCGCTTTATCAGCCCCTCCCTTCTCTGAACATCAGATTCAAAGACGCATACGACAGAAAACTGCTAGCATGCCACCATTACTGTCCTCGTATTGGGGTGTCCTAATGACAGGACTTGATGTTGTGTGTAGAGTAGACATGTCATCACCAGATTCGGCGTTTCTGTTGAAGGTTTGGTTTCGACTTGAAATTCAAGCCGAAGACGGGGACAAGGAGGAGGAAGGCCATCTTGCCCCATGTATCAGGTGCATGTATTCCTTTTTAGCACCTTTTGAAACTTAGAGCTCTCGAGTTCCAGGTAGATCTAACATCCTGCAACCAACACGTTACGTTGTGCTTTCCAAGCATCTTGCAGCTGCTTGGACTCTTGGACCCTGGACGAGGTGTTTCTGTGTAACATATCCCACGAGCGAACGTGGTGCCCAAAGAGAAAGGTCGACTCGTGTTTAGATATCTATCAGGCACACAAGCATAACTGAACTCATGGGTGTTGACAAGCATAGTGGTGAGTAGCCCTTACATTCCGTGATCATGTCGGGCACTTTGCTGATCCGTAAAATCATAAGTAGGCACGCCAGGCATGGCTCCACCATAGGCACTACTGAGCTATAATCTAAACTCCTACTGTCCCCCTTAACAACCCCTTAGGATACTCCCCTATACAATCCCTTATGTAAACCCCTTTGAGTCTAGACTCTAGCACTCATCAGACTACCTTCCCCCTCGCCACATGTAACGGAACCCCTAGGCAAAAAGGTTGAAGACGGCAACCTGAGCCCAGAACTGATATTACTGCTGGTTAGTACGGTATACAGGAATATCAACCCCATAGAATCCCTATAGAATATTCCTTGAAAAGTAATTGTGACGCTCAACTCCGGCCAGTTGATCAAGTGGCTTGTGAGCAGCCTTTCTCGATTGCAGCCTGGCTAAACTGAATACAAGATGCTGTTGGTGCCCATGTGACATTGTCGGGTTTACAGTCGCAAAGATCCAACACCTTCAGCCTTACTTTTGTCCGACATGTGTCTTTGACAATGCCACCTTTGCGTGTAACATGTAGGTGACTCTTTGGCGGGAAGACATTAAGGCTATACCCGCCAAATTTCGCAATGAATTGGGCTCCTAATAAACCCTAAAATCTATAAACCCACTGACATGCTTCTAAGCCCTGACCTGCGCGACTCTATCCACCATCGGTTGTCAATTTCTAGTGCTTCTTTCGGCCTCCTCAGCATAAGGCGACAGGTTGGAGCTTCGGAATTTAGAGTTCAGGCTTTGGGTTGAGGATTTGGGGTTTAGGGTTTAGGGTGCAGGGTTTAGGGTTTGGGGTTGCCTCTCTTACACTAATCATTTGGCTTGCAACACAAACCGCAAGTTGTGAGAGCCCGAATCCTTAATGGATGCCCCTGCATATACATGGGTATTGGTCTAAATTCCCTATAATACGGGGTCCTATATTTGAGTTCCCATTATAGTACGGGGCCCTATATAAATTTCTCCATTTTGGGAACAGTAATTTAGGGAAACTATCACATATGTAATCATACGAGCTAGACTCGAACCTCCTTAAAGGGGTGTTAAATAGGGAGGGGACGATTTTAGGGGCTATGAATAGAAATACAAGGAGTTTAGACTATGGCTCATATGTACATATACCCCTGCATATCCCCATACAATGCCTAAATTAATCCTAGAGCCTCGTGATAGGTACCCATCCTCCCACGACACCCCCATGGCATAGAGAGGACCGGTAATGGTGCTTAGCTCTCAGAGATCATCTGGTAGGTGAGAATAAGGCTTTGTGGGTCGTAGGCCTTAGGGTTTACGGCCACTTTCGGGCTTAGGGCTTACCTTGCCAGTAGACCACCCAAGTCATCAGCACGAGTGGCCTTATTTATGCACATTAGTATGCGGTAACAGGCCATTCTGGTCTAACTATAGGCTTCAAACCAAACACCTTGCTGCGGAAACATTCAATTCAAAGCTTGCTTTGAACATCAAACTGCAGGTGTCTCGGGCAGAGCACAGGGAGCAAAAAAAACAAGAACCCCAGACTCTCAGCACTAGTGTCACTGATCGTGGACCCCAAAATTTGGTTTAGATTCAAGCATACTCCTTGTTGTATGTTTGGGGACTTAGTGATTAGGGTCGAGCTTCTTGTCCTTTGGGTATTGCAAACACGCACGCACCTAGAGCCCGAGACCCAGGCGGCATTCGGCGTTGGTCATGTTGGCGCCTAGAAACCGCCCCAGGGATTTGCTGGTAACTCTTGTATGTACCCATGGTATCTTCTGTGCAACTGCTTGGCCCATATACCTTTTCCTTGGAGTGTACAGCCCCTGCCTACGGCCAGTTGGAGGATTTGAAGCACTGGATTGTAGCTGGTCCTCCAGACGAAGGAAGAAAGAAGCAAAAAAGCAAGCAGCATCAGGCAGTACATGAGATGGCAAACTTTCAAGAACAGGTGAAGAATCTAAAGGAGCTCAGCCTGTTGCAAAAACGCTTTACCGTTTTCCTTTTCGAGGGGCACAGGCTTGTTGTAGTCCTTGAGGTCGGCATCATGAATGACCCCGCTGAAAGCGCTTAGGGCTAAGGGTTTCGGGAAAGGTTTGTTTGCTGGCTAGCTTTGTCCCTTGCAGTTGCCCTGAGTGTATCAACATTCAGCTTGGGTGTAATTATGTGGGAGTGTTTCAATAACAGCGTTATGTCATCCCTCAGTGCGTAGGTTAAGGGTGACTCCTATGCTCTCTACAGATGTCCTCTATTTCCGCTGCGTCCCTCAAAGCCCATTAATTAGCACTGATTCCTTACAGCTACCCTCTAGTAAGAATGGTCTTCTGGAGCCCTAGATCGCCTCCACCTGTGCTCCAAGAGCTAAATGAGAACCAATTACAGGTGCTAGAAGGTGGGAATATCTGGATATTATCTAAGTACCCCAGTAGTCTCCGTTTTCCCTTTTTATTTAGGGGTCTCCTTGTTAAAGCTGAACAATGGGATAAGGGGTGCCCTTATCATTTAGGGGTTACTGGGGAAACGTAGTTATACAAGGATTCCATACCCACTCCCCTATGAGCATCGTTCCCCTGAACCCTCGACGACTAAGGCCCCTCAATCCTAAACCCAAAACCCTACACCGTAAAACCCTACACCCTAAGCCTTAAAACCTGAACCCTAAACCCCAAACCCTAAGGGCGATTATCGGACTGGCAGTCAACGCGTTTCGCTGCGATGTGAGGAAGTGTCCTGGCCATGACGATTTCAGCATACCCTGAACCCATATAGAGATTTCCCCAAACTAGGGTACCTTTTTGGGAGTCGCTATAATAAGGACTATAGTATATGGGGGTACCCTAATTTTGGGAAACTACCATATAGGAGCTATAGTCTAAACTCCTATACCTCTTAATAACCCCTATGCTACTTCCCTATATAACCCCGTTTAAGGAGTTTAGACTGTAGCTTAGATCCTGTAACAGTCCCCAGGAACTGTTCTGATATATCTCTGCTGATAGATTGGGGGGCCTTATCCACGGTGTGTCCTCTAGCGTTCATGTTCGAGGCTCCAGGGGTTCGGGGTTTAGGATGCCGGGTTTAGGGCTTTGGGGTTGGAGGACTTAGAAGCGTTCGGGTAAGTGTTCAGGATGCCGGGTGTTGGCTTAGGGCTGACCACTGTGCCTGCAGTTCTGAAGCCTGTAGAGGTGCTTCGGAAAACTCCGCTCTCGCATCCCCTTGCTGCTATTCAGCTGGTTGCCAGCATCATGGTTGCCTTCTGGGATAGTTTTGTTCAATAAATCTGTGGGACGCGACTTTTCAGAAAGGTCCATAGAATTGGATATAGCTTAGGTGGACACCCCGACCTGTAATAGTGACTTCAAGGATTGGGGGGGTCCTAGTATATTCCGTTTATACCACTCTGACAGGGTGGGGGGGATCCTCCTAAGGTCTAGGGTTCAGAGTCAAGGAGGGCCTTGAGATGAAGGAATTTATTTTAAATTACTATACGTACTTGGGGGACCATATTAATTACCATATATACCCATTATGACAACTAAGATTAAGTTCCCTAACAGCAGCCCAGTTGAATATAGCCCTCCCAATGAAGTCTTCACGTCCCTCATGTCAAGAAACTTTAGGCAGGGTTTCGGGCTTAGGGTTTAGGACAAGTTTAGGGCTTGGGAAGAGTCCCAATGAGGTCCAAGTAGCTCATCGCCAGAGATGTCACAAATTTCCCCCGAACGCGTCACCTGAACCCTAGATGTCGGAACCTACTAGATTGATCCCCTCCCCCCAGATCAAAGCCCCCCCACCCGACTAGTACTAGATGCCCCCGATACAATCTAACATGCCGCAACGGGAATACAATGGGAATTTTCAATCTTGGGGGGGGGGTTATGTTAGGGGGAGGGGATTGCGTACCAACATTGCTCGGGCCCCTGGAGGGAAATAGTCTCAACCTTCACTCGAGTAGCATTTTATTTGGGGGTACTATGGTATTGAATATAAAGTAAGATTAAATCTTCCTTTCTGGTATACCTTAAACCCCTGAAAATGTAAGCTTATTGATTTGAAGCACCCCTCAACCCTAAACTCCAACCCTAAACCCTAAACCCCAAAGCCTAAACCTTAAGCCCAAATCCTAAACCCTTTCAACCCCCAAACCCTAAACCCTATAAGCCCCTAAACCCCAAACCCTGAACCGTAAACCCTCACTTCCTCCAAGGTTTGTGACCAAGGACGAGGTGGAGAGCTCCCACTATAACGAGGTGGTCTGAGCTTGAGGTTTAGGGTTTAAGGGTTTAGGGTTATGGTTATGGGGTTTAGGGTCTAGGGTTATGGGGTTTAGGGTTTAGGGTTGGAGTTGGTTTAAGAGAAATGGAAAAGAACATGGAAAGTACTACAATGGGTCATATAGGGTTTAGGGGTTAGGATTTTAGGTCTTAGGATTTGTGGGCTAAAGGTTTAGGAGTTTAGGATTTTCGATTTCAGGGCTTAAGGGTTTACTATTTCAGGGTTCAGGGTGTAGGATTTATGGTTTAGGATTTCAGGGTCAAGGGTTTACGGCTTAGGGTTTAGCATCCCTTTGCTTAGTAATAGTGGCATAGTAGGAATATGTGAGGACCTTAATGTGACGCAATATTTGGAGGTGGTTCCAGAATTTCTCCAGCAACAGCAAGTAGGGCCCTTTTGGGTTTCCATGTCCGTTTGGGAGACGGGTATGGAACATCCATAGAATAAGCTAGCGAAACAATGTTTCACCAGGTGAAGCCTCAACCCGAAAGCCTGGCATACTGGTGGTTTGTATGGAATGGAGGATTTGGTCCCCGTAGTCGTCCTTATATGTCGGGTATCAAAATTATGTTTTTTTCTTTTGTTGTTTTGTTTTTTTGGGTGGGGTGGGGTGGGTGTATGATTTGGAAGGACCTTCCATAAATTGCAGCATACTTGTCCCCAGAGCTAACCCCTGAACTTGAGCCCTTTACCCGATATATTCCCTATTAGCCACTATCAAGTTGTACTTGAGGTGTTTTCGGTACAGACCGCTGCCTGTCTCAGGAATGTTGATTTCTGAGGAGATACTTGGAGGTTCAGGGTAGGTATAAGCAAATTACAAGCATATCTAAACCTGAACTATAAGCCCCCTAAGTCCCAGAATATGGTTATATTCCTTGGGCCATAAGTACCGGTTATCCTTGGCTTTTAGTTATCCTGAAGCTCCAAGTAAAAGGAAGTACTGGTTCTCGCCGTGCCCCTACACTTTCCACCCGGTTGACTTTAGCTAACCTTCAGTAAGTCTACTTGAGTTATAGTCTAAACTCCTAGTATCCCCCTTAATAACCTGTATATTAGTCTAGAATCCCCAATATAACCCCCTTTAAAGAGTTCAGACCCTAAACCCTAAACCTTAATTCCCAAACCAAAACCCTGAACCCTAATAATCCCCTATATAGCCCCCTTTCAGGAGCTTAGACTATAGCTCACTTAAGGTCACAACCTTGAAGGGGGCGGGCTAGCGCAGAGGCGGTGGTCAGGGAACCCATAAACGGGGTTTAGGGTTTAGAAGTGGCTCAAGCAATTTGGTTGAGAGCCTGGATTACTCTTTTGCTGGACGGACAGCAATGGACAACCGGCTTGTCGAAGAATGCGTCAAGATTCAATCCGCTTGGCGAGGCTTCATCATTCGCTGGCGCCTTGCAGCCAGACTTCATGGTCATCCTCAGCTTCCAGCTGCACCAGTCGCACCTGCACCGAAACAAGGAGGAGCACCCGGTCGCAAGTGTCTATTCGGCATCAGTTCGAGCGAGTCCTTATCCTTGGAGGCTGTGTCAGAGGATGCGGTGGCCTCAATCCCAGAGCCAACCGAGGCTCGAATCCGCTTACCGCCATCAAAAGCATGGACGCGGAAGCCCGATGTTTACAGAAGTGGACTCATCCCATTGTTGCTTTCTGTCACGTCTGAACTGCTTTGCAGGCAACACGCAGTCAAGCCTATGAAAGACAGCCGGTCACCTATGTAGATTGCTTTCCTAGTCGTCAGGCACCCTTTGCATTGAGTTGTTCATGGAGGAGTGGATTTACGACAGTCACAATTTGCTGTTCTAGCAGCTTCACAAAGTCTTATAGAGGTTTTCACGAAGGTGGTGTCTTGTCAGATAATATCTAGTGAAGTCGGGGTCAAGCTTCTGGGGTTGCTTTAAAAGCAAATTCGGTGGTGATCAGTGCTCCTGCTACCAGGCGGACCCAGCAAACCTCTTGCAAACTGGTACTCCTCATGTAACTATAGTAGAAGCGCTCCAAAACCCTTTCAGGCTACTTGGGCCTTTACATCCCTAAACCCTAAACCTTGAACCCGGTGCCTTGAAGGGATGGGTTTGGCTTACGGGGTTAAGGTCCAAGAGAGTCAGGGCAAAGTCAAATGAGCGTTGCCTGCCAACTAAGGGCAGAAAGTTTGCAACATCTAGTTTTCTGTGAAGGAACATTATTCAAGTTACAGTAATGTGGGCATTAAAAAATCCGCATTACAGTAACTTAATTCAAGTTCCTTGACAGCAACCCAGTTGCCCCTTAGTTGCAGGGGAGGGCTGCCCTTTTCTTCCGGAGCTTTCTGGTCCATGGTCATAGGCTATGAGGGTTTAGGGTTCCATGTCAAAACTGGACCCCAAAACCCTGAACCCCAACCCCTAACGCCCTAAACCCCTAACTCCTAAAACCCTTAAACCCCTCAACCTGGTCATAGGTGATGATCCTCATGGCCGTATGGTGCACCTTGACAGCAGCTGGACTGTGCATGTCGCGAAGCTGAAATTCCCATCCCATGGAATGGTCCTCAACAAAGGGGTTCTATCGGTTTGGGTCTAGGGTTTACTGCTTAGGGCTAAGGGTTTAGGGTTTAGGGGAGTATTACAAAACATTGCATGCTAGCTCTAGGGCCCTCAAACCCTCGACCGTGTTTTTTCCAGAGGCAACTGAAGAGACAAAGTCACCTTTTTGAGTCAGAAGCAGGGACAAGGGAGGGGGAACGGGAACTCAAGTTGACTAACCCTTTTTGGTGCTTAAGGCGGTTTAAAGTCTTGGGTAGTATATGGCTTATAGGGGTTATTGACCTACCTAATAATCCCTCCTGACTCTCCGAGTGGGCCAAACTCTCTCTTTAGGACAAACGAACCCTGCAAGAAACCTAGAGAAAGGATTGTCTGGCGCACCCGCAGTCGAAGCTTCAAACAACATTCTCCAACATCACTAGGTAGCTACGGGGTTCAGTGTTTGGGGCGAAGGGGTATATACTGCAATACTAGCCCAACCCAGAGTTCATAACAGTAACTCTATTCAGCTTTCAAAAGTAGGCTGGGTATGTTTGGGGTTTTGCCTACCTAGCCGAAACCGTAAAACCTAAGGCGCTAGTGGATCAGCTGTCCGCCTAGATTATTTTCGGACAGATGGCTCCTGACTGTGAGGCTTGTGTCCCTACTGGTTCTTAAGAAGAAGAGCCGGCCCTGCGGATACCTTCAGTAACCACCGTGGTACCTAGAATGCTGCTGCAATGCTGGTCCCCTTTTGGGCTTGGGGTTTAGGCTTTAGGATCTAGGGTTAAGGGTTTAGGCCCTGAACCCTGAACATTGAAGCCCAAGCCCCTAAACCCGAAACATTAAATTAGATCCAGAACCCTGACCTTCGGAGCCCTAGACCGAGCCCGAAGCCGGAGGGCCTGGTTGGATGGTCTTTTAAGGCTTCGGGTTTAGGGCCTGATTGCTATCCCCAAGAACCTTGTTCCTATGCCCCGTTACCCAGTAGACTTGCTAAGTCAAGAGGCCTCGAAGTATACCCTAAACCCAACCCTCTATAACCCTATATGCGCGCCATATGCCAGACTTAAGCAAACATGAGACCTTCAATAACCCTAAACCCTAAACCCTCTAGACCCTAAATAGTAGTTTCCATCTTCTTTTCGTTAATCCCAATAAAACCCTCATATTACCTTAAATCCCCTACAAACCCTAAACCCTATAAACCCTATAAACCCTATCGACTCTATAAACCCTAATCCTAAACCCTAATCCGCAGCTTCGGCTCCACTTGGCCTCCCCTCGCATTCCGCGACGCCGGAGTGGAGGGGGGCGGGGGGAGGGAAAGGCCTCAATGGAGGCTGAGGACCAGGGTTTCAGGGTTTAGGTTTATAGGTTTTTTTGCTTAGGGTTTAGGGCAGGGTTTGGGGTTTAGTGTTGAGGGGTTCAAGGTTGTAGGGTTTATACATTCAAGGTTGTAGAATTTATGGGTTCAGGGGCTTAGGGTTCAAGGATCGTGTGTTGGGTTGAGAGGTTGAGAGTGATTACTGGCTTGGTGGTCATGATGTTGTTTTATAGTCTCAGGCTTAGGGGGTCCAGTTACTTATTGGTGGTTCACGCGGTGCGCAACGAAGGGATGGGAAGAAACCGGAACTGTTCTGTACGGTTCCTGTACTAACAACCAGCAAGTAAACCCTAAACCGTTTCAGGCTTGGGCTTTTACAGTAGAGTTTCAGTACTGCCCCCCCCCCCTCAGTAACAGTTGGATAATAGATATAATATGGTTATATATAGCCCCTTATAGGACCCCTAATATAGACTGTTACTGGGTGGGGCAGTACCCAAACTACCCTAAACCCTAAACCCTAAACCCCCTAACCCAAAGCAGAGTTTAGGGTTTGTGATTGAGGGCTTGGGGGCTCATGGACCCGGCTCTACCACTTGAGCCCTATCTGTCACCCGGGTTTTAGGGTTTAGGGTTTAGGGTGCTGTTTTACTTGCTGCGTGTTACCCGCATCCCCCTGACAGTTCACTCCCCCCACTCACCCCCCTAGCATTAAGTACTCCCGTTGTTGCGTCTTATCGTAAATAGGTAACATTTAATACTAGTGTGGGGGGGGCTCAATATCAATTAGGCGGAATGATTCGTAGGAAATGGAGACATGGGCACTAAAAATTCTAAACCTGGAGGACTTCCTATTAGCAGCCCATATATCATCCCCAATGATATGCGTGCTTTCCCAAAATTATTGGTCGCCTTTTTGGCGCTTGAAAACAAACACTAAACCTTAAACCCAAAAAACTTGAAGCTCGGACCTTCAACTCCCGATCTGCATCGCGCAGCATCCTCAAACGCGAGCCCAACTTGGAGCGTCAGGGGGATCTAGTAAGTTGCTTAATGACCCCATATAGGCCATATGAGCCATAATCTAAACTCCTTAAACTTTGCATTTTTAGTGGATTTTCTAGGAGTTTCCACGATGGCTCCTCATAAGCCCAATTGTCTCCATTATTAACCTACTTAGTAAGTCTCCACCACCCTGCAAGTAGGTTTTTCCCAAAGGCTTACCTGGTGTGACCTATAGCTTGGTTTAGGGTTCAGGATGTCGGGCTTACGGTGTAACGAAGATAAAGATTCCAACGTAAAAGGTATGATTCCCTTTTTGAAGGTTAAATTGATAACTCTAGGTGAGGCCTAGGGCCTAGGGTTCCCAAACCCTACAAACGTTTAAGGGCTTAGAATCTAGGGTTTGGGTTAAGGGTTTAGAATTTAGGGTTTAGGGTCTCAAGGGGTTAGCCTTTAGGGTTTAGGGTCTCAAGGGTTTAGAAGTTGAGAGCTAGGGTCTCCAAACCCTACATAGTCCCTTCCACTGCTTAGTGACTGCCCTTAAAGCAGGACCCGCCCACAGAGCGGCGTGCGCTCGTGGATTCGGAGGCCTCGCCTCCCGAGGACTTCCGCTTTTCAAGGATGTCCTAGGGTTTAGGGGCTTATGGTTTAGGTAGGGTTTATGGGTTTAGGGTTTAGGGTTCAGGGATGAGACAAATGCTTCGGTACCTAAACCTGGAAGTGATGTATAGGGAGTAGAGTTCATCCTAAGCACGACGCCTCAAGCAAAGCCTTAAATCCAAAGCCCTAAACCCTAAATCCCAAAGCCTTGAGACCTAAGTCCTGACCCCCAAAACCCTCAAGCTTGAATCCTGAAGCCCAAGCCCCAAACAAGTGAGTAGTATTTAATTTGGGGATACTATGATAACCAATATAGCGTAAGATTAAAACCTCCTTTTGGGTATAGTATTTTATATAAGGGATAGTATCTTACTAGGTTCAATCACTACTCAAGTGGTCCTGAGAGTTCTGGAGCAGGACCCGCCAGCGCCCCGCAGCGCTCTAGCAGACCAGGAGGACCTCAACTTGCCAGGGATTTAAGGGTTTAGGGATTCGGGATTAGGGTTTAGGGTTTAGGGTTTCGGGACTAGGGTTTAGGGATTAGGCTTTAGGGTTCAGGGATTAGGGATTAGTTAGGGTTTAGGAATTAGGCTTTAGGGTTCAGGGATTAGGGTTTAGGGATTAGGCTTTAGGGTTTAGGGTTACGGTTTAGGGATTAGGGTTTAGGGTAAGGTCATCTTCATACAGACGTGCAAGTCCCTGCGAGGGCTTGTCCCTCGGCCCTAAACCTTCAAATCTCAAACACTTGACCTGCACGCCATGGCTAGAATCTATAGACGCTAGGGGTTTAGGGTTTAGGGTGTTAGGGTAAACCGTAACATGTACCAAAGATTGGGGAAGGCACTAGAAAAGCCACGGTTGTTACTCGCAAGGGTCCTTCGGTTGCTGAGGAGCTGGAGAACTACTTGTACAATGTTACTGGAAGGTTGCTATGCGGCTATAAACTGAGGAAATGGCATGCTACCGTTAGTTTAAGCTCAAAATCTGACTCCTGAAGCGTAAGGTTTTATGCTTCAGAGTTCAATGTGTCATTCATACCCTAAACCCGAGACCCTAAAACGTTCGGTGCAAGCAATCAGGCCACCCCGCATCAATGTCCGCCTCATACCAACCAAAGAAGCGCCCTAAACCCTACAGAGTTCAGCTTCATACGGCCTATGCTAAACGAGGCAGCACGCCGGCATGTTATGCGGAATAGAAGGGTGCACCAGGAAACCCTTAGTTTGTTGAAATGAGCCTGAGTGCCCTGAAGCTCCTAAACCCTGTAAGAGTTAAGGGTGCGTCCCTACAACTTGTCACGGAGAACCCATTCCGATGCCGGACATCAACTACGATCCTAGCCTGAACTTCGCTGAAATAACCCTTCGCTAAAATCGCCCACCCTCACCCAGACGAAGATGGATCCCAAAATAAGGCACTCGCGTTTCTGATTGAGGGCTTAGAGTTCAGGATAAAGACTGCAGTACCTAAAAGCCAAGGCACGGCCAAGAGCGTAGAGCTCTAGACAATTTAAAGGCCAGATCAGAAAGAATCTGCCCGGCAAACCTCAAACCATAGGACCCGAACCCTACACCCTAAACCTTAAACCCAAAACCTCAATCCCTAAACCCTAAACCCCGAACCCAAAACCTCAACAATGTAGACCATAAACATGAAACCCATGACTCAGAGCCTTTATAGCTGCCATGCCTTCAGTCCTTGGATCGAAGATCAATACCAAAAAGCCCCGGAGTAGGAGTCCCCCAATCAGGTGTCCATATGGTTTCTAGGGTTTAGGGTGTAGCGTGCAGGGTTTAGGGTTGTCAGACTTTGGGTTGTTCTCTATGAGCAGAGGCCGGATGCAAAAACAGGTTTGGGTTTAGGGTTTAGGGTTTAGGTTGGGGATCCCCATAATGAAGGTTATAGTGTGTTGTGGGTCTATATTTGGGTCCCCTCTATTTTGGGAAACTACCACCATATATTCCTGTCTACATACCCCTTGTACATCGAATATACAAACATGTTTGTTTTATGTGCACACAGCTAAGGGCCGATGTTAGAGGCTCATTCTCCCAAACCCTTTCATTCTGTACTTATCTACTTGTATTACACGAAACCATTCCATGAGACAAAGAGTTACAAAATTCAACAGTATCCCAACAGAGGACCTGACCAGAAGCCCTTGACCCTATATCGCCCCTACATATCCCCAGTTTCCCCTGTTATTGCCCGTCATGGGCTCCTGGAATCATTCAAAAAAAGTTAAGGACCCATCGTGGGGACCCACTGCCTTACCCAGAACCCCTAATTTTTAGACCGAAATCCCGAATCCCAAGCTCCAAATCCTACAACCAAAATCCTGAGCCCCAAGCCCAAAATTCTATACGTATATATCCCTCTATATTATACCCCTAAAGAGTAGTTTCCATTTCATTTTCCATTATCCCAATATATCCCCAATATAACCCATGCCATACTCAAACCTTGCGATTAGCAGGCTCCCTGGCGACCTCGGTTGGCGCCCAGATGGCTCCGGCGTTTGGCGGGGGGCGCGGCGCTGATACTTGAGCATGATTAGTACTTGGAAGGTCAGGGGGACGTATTAAGTATCTTAATAATGGCTTAAGTACCCCTGACCCACCAAGAAAGGATGTTATAAAGGCCCTATTATCTTACTGGGGCTGAGTAGGGAATAAGGGAATAGAATCATGATATAACATTTTCCTGCATTCCGCTACTAAGCCCCAGTAAGCAATAGGGTTAATAGGGGATTATTTACTGACTATAGGGATTGCACGGAATCATTAGCACCGTTCGTAAACGTAATATCAGAATCAAGTGGAAAACAAAATGGAAGATTACATGTAAATTCGGCTATCTAAAGGTTCATAATACTTGCTTAAGAGTATTTCGCAACCCACAGAATTAGGACCCTGCAGCTAGTCATGGTAGTTTAAATTTCTGGGGTTGGGCTTACGCCAGCTGTCGCTTCAAGATCTCAGCAACTGGGTTGGGTGGTTTGAGGGGATGTAAAGGTTCACGATTGAGGGGCTTGGGGGGAAGACTGAACGCAGTGGAGCCACCCCGAACAAGTTACTTGTGGGCTTATGCTAGAGTTATTACGTACCAGAACAGACAGCGTGTTGCTTTCTGCAGTTTTGGAGTCCTGAAGAGGTAGAGGGAAGCGTCGGGACGGCTGTAGGGTTTCTGAAGTTGTTTGTCCAATCATGGTTTAAATGGGTTGTCTCAAAATCTTCTAGACTACCACTGGCCTCAGTAAATGAGGCTTGTGCCAGCTTGTTGGGCATTTATCGGTGGCTCTCGTGTCTTGAGTGGTCCTCTCGTACTGGACGAGGTCAGGGAGAAAAGAAGGGACTTGACACTGACACGACATCACAAATACAAGTTTCCTGAAAATAATTTTTAATTTCTGTTACCAAGAATA
>CAJNIZ010042828.1:25655-54441 GCA_905231905.1 Symbiodinium pilosum
TGAAAATAATTTTTAATTTCTGTTACCTGGAATTCTAATATTTAGCTGAAATTTCAATTTCTACTGGGGTTCCAAATCCCTTAGAGACAAGCGTGAGTTCGTGAGGCATGGCTTGAAGCCCAAACCTTGCTGTTTTGGGCACGACGCCCACCCTGAATCCTCAGACTTTGGTACTGCCCCCCTAACTAACAGTTGGATAACGAATAAAATATTGTTATATATAGCCCTCAATAGGACCCCTAATATAGACTGTTACTGGGTGGGGGCAGTACCCAACCTAAACCCTAAACCCTCAACCCTAGGGTTATAATCCAACTGTTACTGAGTGGGGGCAGCACCCAAAGTATTTTACATACTTTTGGGGTTTAGGTAAGACCAATGTTCGACACTGTCATCCTGACCTATATCAGGGTTAGCTAAACCCTAATAAGAATACCAAGATAATAAAAATAATAACCGTAATAGTAATAATATTAGTAGTAATAATAGTAGTAGTAAGGGTAACAGTAATAGTAATCCTAAACTTAGGGCTCCGGCTCTCAAAGAAGAATCTGCATCCACAGGCTTCTTCAGCAGAGGTGAGTGCAACTAATCAGTAGTTCGGCATTTGGGAGTTTAGGGTTTAAGGGCTTGGTACTAGTGATCCCAGTGAAGGTCTTGGTGGAGAATATGAACCCCCTAACACCCAAACCCCTTCAAACTCTGGGGTAACAAAAGAGCCCCTAGTGGAATTCGCATGCACCGGGGTCCATTTGGCATCTTTTTGTGCCCAAGACCCTGACCCTTTAAGCACGAACCGGAACCGGGTGAGCAAGATGATGCACATTCCTTATTCACATGATACCTTAGGGATCCAAGTATATCAACAATGCGGGTTCTATAAGCCGTGGCCAAAATCGCGAAAAGCATGGGACCATGAACTGGGATGTAGAGTTTAGAGCTTGATCTTGTTGAAAAAACTGCAATGCTCATTGGAGGCTCCCTAAACCCCAAGCCCTACATAGTAGTTTCCATTTTATTTTCTTCTATCCCAATATAACCTTAATATAACCCCAATACAACCCAAAATTATTCCCATGGTGATCCCAAACCCTAGGGGTCCAAGGACCCAAATAATAGGGCTTTAGGGCCCAAACACCATTAATATTTTAGTATTTGGGCCCTAAGACCCTATATTATTTGGGTCCTTGGACCCTTAGGGAAACCTGAAGCTGAAGGATCATGGTGGTCATGGTTGGATTCTCCTTGCCACCCGGTGGAACAACTCTTGTAAAGGGACTTTAATGGGAACCCCAAACAGGGAACCCCAAGAATATAGTAGGAATATAATAGGATATAAGGACCCAGGTAGGTATATTCCTATTACTTTCCTACTATATTCTTGGGGTTCCCTGTTTGGGGTTCCCATTAAAGTCCCTTTATCTTGTAAAGGTTGCAAGGTTGCCCTCCACCACACTTACATGGAACCCCATAAAGTGTCATATGAGCCATAGTCTAAACTCCTTAAAGGGGGTTAGATAGGCGGGTTATATAGAGGTGTATTATAGGGCATACTAAGGGGGATACTAGGAGTTTAGACTATAGCTCATATGAGCTACTGTGAAGGGGCCCTTAACAGTGGACACGGGGCCCCTCTTGTAGTGGAGTATAGTCCTTAACATAGTCCCTAATAAGGAACCCATGTCCATTAAGTTATGTTGGAAATGTTGACCGTAGCTCGTATCTTACTGGGGCATGTTAAGCAAATGGTGTCTAATCCGTGGGTTAGGGGAGCATTTAGGCCGGGTTCATTAGGGACCCTTGCAGCTATAACCCCAAACGGTTCCTTTGACGTCGTCGGGATGTGGACCAGGTAGAGTTTTTAAGTACATCGGCAGGTACGGGTTGCAGCGGTTCTGAGTGTGGGCTTGGAGTTCCGTAAAACCCTAAACTTACCGTAAAACCCAAACCCCATACAACTAACCCCTAAACCGTGTAGACTAGGCCATAGGTTTAGGCATGGTTCGCTGCAGCAGTCTCTGGATGTTGTCATAGTACTTCTGTCCAAAATTTTGCGAACCCTAACCCCCGAGCCCTAAACCCTAAGCCTTATTTATAGTGCCTCAGTTTGGGAGTGCGTGAGTTTCCCCTTGCACCTAGGCAGACGTAAAACGTCCGAGGGCTTCAAGAAAGCCTTATAGGAAGTATAATACCTGAGCTGGCGAATGCTTTCGCAGTTTCAACGGTGGTTCAGGGCTTAGGCTAGAGTTTAGGCATATCGTTTGATAGTTGAAGCCCATGAAAGAGTAGTTAGAGCCCCCCAGATGATAGGTGACACAAGCCACTCGTAGCTCCTCGGGACTTAGCTTGGACCTTAGATCCTTAACCTTTGCAAATTCCCTGATACTCTTATTTTAGATGCTCAAGGGTTAACCCTTAGTAGGTCATAGGTGCCACGAAGGTAAAATTCAGATGCAAGCGCACACAGGTATCCACAGATAGAGGGGGCTCTCATTAATTGATATATTCGTAGATGTATTACCTCCAAAAAGGCACCCCTACTTTGTACCAGGAGACAACTACCACTGACCTTCTGCCTTCTGGCCACTACCGAAGGGTTGGGGGCCTGACCTAAGGCAGACCTGAAAAGCCTGAAGAGTTCATGCCATAACTCTCTGAAAGGACTACACAGACTAAACCCTTTACTCTTATAACCTGAAGGCCAAGTAGCGAAAACCAAAGGTATAACCAGGTCCAAAAAATTACCAGCATATGAAAGAGTAGTGTGTGGCGTCGCAGTATGCTTACCTTGCCCTGGACCCTTAGGCCTGGATGGGAGGAGAAGGGGTCCGTAAAATAGTAAAAAGCATTGAGCTTCAAATCAACCCAATCCTGAACCTTGAACCCTACACCTAAACCATGTTCAAGACATCCCCATGTGCTCCGCAGGGATTCGACATTTCAGATAGGCTCGCTGCGGTTCCTTGAAGGCAGGACTGTTACAGGGCTTTCCTCGAAAGATAGGAGCAGTAGTAAGCAGCAATCATACAGATAACCATCATTGTCATAAACATGATATCAGCAAATTAGCTGCAGCATCAGTGGTGTACCAGTTTTTCTGGAATGTACATCTTAGAGCAATAGCGGGACTGTAGGGTCCGGGGTTTAGCGTACAGGTGCCTCTTGAGCCTTGCCGTTCTTTGGGGGTATGGTCCCCCTTGAGTAGATAGACTATGGGGTATATGGGGTCTTTTTATAGTATACCCAAAGCCATATTCTATCTACTGAAGGAGGACTATAGCGTTTAGAAAGTTGATGGTTTCGTAGATTTTCCGGAGCCTCAGTCCTGGGTTAAAAGGGTTTTGGGAATTAAAGTTTAGGGTTTAGGGTTCAAGGTTTAGGATAGTGGATAGGACCTGGATTCGGTCGAGATGCGCATCTGAGCTGTAGTCCCCAATAAACCCGGACCTAGACCTACGGTAAGATTTGCCTCCTTTAGTTCAGGGTATCCCATTCCCCAAGGGTCCAAAGACCCAAATAATAGGGCTTTAGGGCCCAAGTACCATTAATATTCTAGTATTTGGCCCCTAAAACCCTATTATTTGGGTCCTTGGACCCTTAGGGATTGTATGGAGAGGAAAGTAGCCTCACTTCCACTATGGGCTATTAGACCCTAAAATTCCCTATTAGGACCCTATTAAGGGTAGATTAAGGTACCCTTAAGGTCTAATAGCCCATAGTGGTTGTTTCTGCCACCGAATGCAAGCTCTCACTCGTGCCCCACACAAGGAGCAGGAGTGGCACACTCCCTTCGTTTAGGGTTTAGGGTTTCTGGGCCCTAGAATTCGCCTAATTCAGCTAAGAGCCTGCTTAGGGTTTAGGGTATTTTAGCAGCTGAATATGAAATGGTTGATGGTTGTCCCCCATGGCATGCAAGTATTCTTTCATGGTACCCTGCCCACATAACATGGAGCCGAGAGTGGCAGTGTCTTGTGCTGTGCAAGTGGCAGAAGCCCGTCAACCCTAAGCCCTGAATCCTCATCCCCAACCCTCGACCCTAAACCCTAAACTCTAAACCCTAGACCTTAAACCCGAAACCCTAAACCCTAAACTCTAAACCCTAAACCCTAAACCCTTATCATCCCCAACCCTGGAATACACGCTTAATCTACATCCAAATTATGCAGAGCTAAAGCCTGCAGACCCCAGACCCTTACTGTACCCCTTAAACCCACATGAGTTATAGTCTAAACTCCTTAAAGGGGGGTTATATAGGGGGATTATATAAGGGATTGCTATAGGGGGTTATTAAGGGGGATACTAGGAGTTTAGACTATAGTTCACATCAAACAGGGTACAGGCTTTTCTTTAAAACACCTTAAAGCGCTAACAGAAACCTCAACGGCCTTGATGAGCAAGAGTTACAAGCAACGCATTTGGTTTCTTCCAGCCGCGGCCGGGAAATCCTTAAACTCGTCTTTGGTTAGCGAGAAATGCAGGAATGGCAAAAATTGAAACAACTATGCCGTTGGGGATTATATGGGGACCACTAAAGAGATCCTTACCTTCATTCCTTTCCAACCAGAGGTGAGCAAGCTCCCAATTCCTTTGCGCTCCAGTGCCTGAAATCTTTACTCCCGCAAGCTAGCAAGATTAGGGCTTAGGGTTTAGAGTGAGGAACAGGCGCATTTGGACTTTGAACAAACACGCTCAGCAACTAACTCACTAACTAACCAACTGACACGAAAACTACTTAACTAACTAACACTAGGTAGGGAAACCTCAAGTCACAACCAGATCATATGGGTGGTTCCCAAAATTAGGGTTCCAATTTTTTAGCCCTAAATCTTAGGTGCCGTAATCTAATCTATAACCAAAAGTGGCCCTATACTTTGAGAACAAACCATATCCTACAGCCCGTTCTATTTTCTATTACAGGTACCACTCGTCTTTCGTAGTAGGAATACCTAGAAGCGGTAGTGTCCATAAAGAGGGGGACCCAAATATATTGGGACCCCCAAAATGGTAGGCCCCCCCCATTTTTGGGAAACCCCTAAACCCTAAACCCTAAACCTTAAACCCTAAAGTAACAAGAAGGCGCATCCGCCACCTGCAGGCGTGGCTCCCAGGGCGTGGCAAGCGCTTCAAGCGGAGCTTGGTGCCTCCAAGGCCTCTTATCGAGCCGGCTTCTTGGGGTTTTAGGGTTCAGGGTTTGGGGTTTAGGGTTTAGGGTTTAGGATTTAGGGATTTAGGGATTTAGGGTTTAGGGTTTAGGGGCTTTAGGATTTAGGGTTTAAAGTTTAGGGGCGTTGCTTGGAAGCTCTCTTGACTTAGGGGTGCTTTTGAAGTTACGTTATAAAAGGGATACATAGGGATTAGGGTGCTTATAGTGCTTATATTATGATAGGAACACATTGCCATCAGGGTTCAGGGGTAGGGCTTGCTGCTTGAAGGCTCGCTTGACTTGGCAAGTCTGCTTTGGTTTGAATAGGGTTTACATAGGGATTGCATTAAAAAATATCTAGGGTTATTTAGAGTTTATATAGGGATTATATAGGGATAATGGAACAGAACATGGAAACTGCTATTTAGGCTTTAGGGTTTAGGGTCTCACTGACAGGTTATGGAGCTTGAAATCGGAACTATGGGGGCCGTTACTGCACGTAGACCCGTCTCTGGAAGTATGCAAGCTACCCTACACCCACAACTGTGGAGTCTCTCAACAGCTAGCAATACTCATACCACTCTTAGGATGGATTGCTGTAGTTGTTTGGTTTGGTGAGTAGGAATGAAGGAAGGCAAAAGCGCAAAAGAACATGGAAACGACCGTAAGGTTTGGGGTTTGGGGTTGGGGGTTCGGGTCGATGGTTTAGCAAGAAAAATGGAGATTACGATGTTGTTAGGGGTTACACGGGATTATTATGGTATAGGGATCCACCCATCCTTCCCTACTAGCAGCCGGAAACCTTTCATAACCCCATTCACATGCAGTTTTCCTGGCTAAAGTTATGCATGCACCTCATTAATCAACAAAGACGTGTATGATCTTCTTATTCCTCCAAAATATGGCGGGAATCCATGGGGTCCCTATGATATGGTAGGAATCATGGTCCTCTGAGGCAGGCCCACATCTCTAGGCTCACGGAGAATCTATTTTTGGAGAACCCCCCAAAGTGTTGTAGCGTCGCGAATATGTGCAAGCCATGCGCGCTAAAACCCTAAAGATCCTGTAGACATCTCAGAGGTAGATTAAAAAAAACACAGCCCACGCAATATAGGGTCTAGCCATACCCAAAGGGTCCATGTAGCCATATGGTATACACTTGGCCCTTAAAGTAGGTGTAGGGGAACTCCTTTGGGCCCTAAGTATATACCATATACCTACATGGACCCTTTGGGATATGGATAAAAGCGCCTTCCAAGAGTCCATACGGGTGACCCCCCGACTTTTTGAGAGACCCCCAGATTTCGTCGTGGAATTGTGAAGGAACTGCCTACTGTGGGCTTGGCGCAGAGAAGCCCAGAGGCCGGGAAAAGTGTCTAAAAAATCTCCTTGGGGGGTTTAGAGTTAATGTAGACCCATGATTAATAAACCCCCCTCTTTTCAGGGCCGTAATATTAGGATCCCTATTATAATCCCCATTAAGGGGATGGGGTTTATTAATCAGGGGTCTGGGTTAGGGATTGAACAATTCTAGGAAGAATTCAGGGAGCTTGTACAGCCTTTCTACCACCCCCTAGAGACACGTCCCACATTGGTAACCCCCACCCCGTAGTTGAGCTGCACCAGTTCGGAGCATCCTCGGGTCTATTATGAGGGCTTGTGGATTTCAGTCTTTTCGGTGCTTGATTACCGGAAGACTAAAGCTAGCGCAATCCTGAGGCAGCTTGTTTTTTGTTGTCTTACATTTGAAAAGTCAATGTTGTATTTCAACGGCCCCTAAACCCTGAGTATTGTTTCTGGGTGAAGCATCTAAGTTGATACCTGCCCTGAACTGACAAGCTCATATAGGTCGTTTCTGGAAGGACAGCTGTCTGAAAAGCCTCCAGTAAAAATGGGGAGACGGACCACAAATTATGATAATCCTTATTATTAGGGACCCCCCAAATGGCACCCCAAATTTAGGGAAACGTCCATACCCTAAACTCCCCATGCAAATCGAGCAGCCTTCCTTCATCCCCACCCCACAAGCGCAAATCCCTGCCTTAATTCCAAATCCTTAGAGTTTAGGGTTTGACGCCCTCAGTTGGGCCTGTGCGGTTATCAAGGGTATGCACAAAATTCCCTGAACCCTATATTCTAAACCCTAAATCCTGAACCCCAATACCCTAAACCCTATACCCTGAACCGTAAACCTCATGCCGTGAACCCTAAACCCTATAACCTGAATCCTAAACCCTACACCCTAAACCCCAAGCCCAGGGCTTACCAAATTTCAGAGCCCTGCTCTCTGAAAACGCCACTAAGGGCCTCAAATCCTGAACGCCGTAAATGCTTCTTGTAACCGCAATTACCTACAAGTTTGTTGGGTAGACCTATTCTTACCTAAGAAGCAATTACTATTAAACTGTAGGTAACTGGGTTTACCGGACCCTAAATCAGCAGTGCCTCCTTCGTGGGTTCGCGGTGTCATTACGGCTTTGGGGTTTTTCCACAGTGGTGCAGTGTTTGCCTAGCGCGGAGCCAAGCACGGGTTCAAAACGGACCCTAAATCCTATTATTACTTTGATTACTATTCTCACTATTATTACTACTATTACTAGTATTGCCATTATTCCTCGTATTCCTACGATTACTACTATTACCACTATGACTATTGGTCTTCAAAAGGCACCAAGGGCTGTTGCTTAGAGTCCCAGGCCGGCAAAGTGCTTTGCGTTGTAGACGTGGCGCAGGCCTATCTGACTGTCCAATGAATTGCTGTCAACTGCTGTCGTTCAGGGTTTTTGGTGGAGAGTTGAGGGTTGAAGGTTAAGGGTTTCAGGGTTCCAGGTTTCAGGGTTCAGGGTTTATATAGGGTTCAGGGTTTAGGGTTTAGGGCTTCGCAGAACTGACTCACTTGGGTTTAGGGTTTACTCTGTCAACTCCCTATATACATCAAAAGGCTAGCCTTCTAAAAGCCGTAGATGCTGGACAGCTAATTTAGATTTGGGGCGTATAGGGCGCAGGCCCATGGTTCCAAGGCCTATGGAACATACTGGGAGTTTCTGAAGCAAAGCTCACTGTTTTTCGAGGCAAACAGAGCCAATAATGAAGCAGTGACATATCATGGATTCCCCTACTAGCCGCTCCCAATGTTCCCCCTCAATTACTGATTAAGGTTAGTTAGGGATCTGTAAGGTCAATTAAGAAGGTATAGGGAAGGGGTAGTAAGGGAACTCCTGAAGGTAGGGCTTGTTGGGCGGTTTGTGTCAGTCCCTCAACCCCAAATCTTAGCAAGGGCTAGACTCTAAGGTTCCCTAAGCCCTGAACCCTAAGACTGTCGTCTCCTTGGGAAGTATCTTTAATGTATATTATAGTATGACCGTAAGGAACTATTAGAATCATTTTTTCCATCTCGAACTCTGAGCCCTAAACCCGAAGCTGTGAGATCCGGCCTGAATCGACCCAACCATACCAGCAAGCATATTTTTTCTATAAGCAACCATGGACCCGTTTTTGAAAGGAACGTAGGTCTACAACCGACCCTTTTCAGGTTCCATGTCAGCAATACTTTCCGTGTTTTTTATGCTTTGCACTGGTGATTTTGTTAAAGGAGCAGTCAGCCCGAGATTCACCCTAAACTCTAAAACCCTAAACCCTAGATCCCAGCTTCCCCCAAAGCTATCAGAGTCCCTTGAAGAGTCACCCCCACGTCCTGCGCTCTCAATCCTGAACCCTTTTCAAGGGGGGTTGGGGGTTATTGGGAGTTGATCCTTTAGCCCATGAATGTCTACACTAAAGCTCTAAAGCCTTGAGCCCCAAACCCTAGACCCTAAACCCTGAATCCCGAAACCCCAAACCCTAAGCAATAGACCCCTACCCCCCAAAACACTTCTTGAGGCAACCGGGTGGATAATGACGCTCGGGTCCTTTCTCAAGTTTACTGAGACTGTTTCTTGGCTGCCGCATAGAATCTTGTGAGGGCTTATAGTTCAGGGAGTTCTCAATGCTATCTGGGTAGGCCTTTGGGTCCCTAAAACATTTTCCCTTATTCGTTTTATAGGGACCCATCTATACTGACATTTTTCACGGGTCGGCTTACCGCCCCGTACTTGATTGTTGCTTGAAATCGAAAATGGCTTTGTCGGTTGAGGTTTTGTACCCTTACCTCAGCAATCATGGACCCTACGCAGGCTACGGTCATCTCAAGTGTTATGTGGGGTTCGTAAGCCTAAGCCCACCCCGTAATAGAACACGTTGCTCTGCAGAACTGAGAAGCAACAATAGCGGTCATAGTACACGTAGCAAATAGCGTGACAAGTGTGACAATAGCTGTCATATGACAAGCGGTAGTCATTATGGCTAAGGACTTGCAATGGCTAAGGACTTGCAAGAATGCCTTAACCTTGACCCTAGACCTCAAGCCCTGCTTCCTAAACCCTGGAGCCCCAACCCTAAAACCTTTAACCTTAAGCCTAATGTGAGCTTCGTTATGATCAATGGGGTGATGATAATGAAATTACCCTGGCCAGCAATAGTCCTGAGATTCGGGGTTTTTATCTTGATTTTTAATTGCTTGATATGCTCTACGCACATATTGGGTGGTTTTTCGGGTGCATTTGATGATACAGTGGTAATACGCAATAAAATTCACCGGCCTAACACTTCGCAAAAAAAATAGCTCGCAAATTGGCATCAAATGGAAAGTTGTTTTTAATAGCTTCTCTGCAGATGTAAGAGAGTTGCTAGTACGACCCCGAAGCTTCCCGGACCTTTTTCAAGATTGGTCCGCCTGAGGCCCGGGAGGGGGGGGGATTTCGACGAAACGACCCTTACATGCAACCTCAAGCCCTAAACCGTAAACCCTTAATCCTGATGTTGCCCTAAGGGTCCAAGGACCCAAATAATAGGGTTTTAGGGCCCAAATACCATTCATATTGTAGTATTTGGGCCCTGGGGTACTTTCAAATAATCTGTACTTTTTGCTTATTATACTTCTCAGGAACAGCAAAAATTACAATCTTTGCTATGGTTCCAAGTTCCCCAATGTTGGGCAAGCACTGACAACCAAGGTTTGTGATTTTGATCGAATCGCACGGGTGCAGAAGCGAAAGGCGGATATCCAGGGACAGAGTTTACGGGTTAGAAGGTTTGGCTTTAAAGCGCATAAGGGGTTTTGGGGGTTTAGGATATGGGATTTACGGTGTTTAGGGTTAAAGGGTTTGGGGTTAAAAGGTTTTGGGCTAAAGGGTTGAGGGTCTGGGATTTTCCATAATCAGGGACCCTGTCAGGGATGACCAACAAGCAGGATTCCATTTTTTTGGGCGTGATCAGATTTCTGAAAATTCCTGGGCCTCTGTTTCCGTCTCAAAATAACATGAAGCCCGGAAAGGTCTGGAAAAGTCTGCATGGGCCAGATGAGGTTTCATCTTGGGTCGGGTTGCAACCCGACCTTTCCTGTAAGGGACGTGAGGCATATGGCAGCGGTTGCGGGTTTAGGATTTAGTGTTTAGGGTTTAGGGTTTAGGGGTTCTGTAGCAAGATTTTTGACATCATGGGCAAGCATGGCTTGCACCGAAATGGAGGGTTATAAGCCGTCGGCATCAGGTAACCGTCTTACGTGTAGCAATGACGCGCCCGTGCTCATCTAAGTTCTTGATGCAAGGCGCGAGTACCAACCTTTAGTCTTCTCCCATGAAGATCACAAGCATGTCCACCGCGTAAAATCAAACAACTATTCTTTCCCCCAGAAATACTACCACTACATGTCTGGGGAATATGCACCTAAACCCTAAACCTGAAAGCCTGAATCCTAAACCGTAAAACCCTAAACCTAAACCCTGCGTAAACCTTATTAATTATGCATTGGAAGAAAGGAAGGCTCTGCCTAGTGAACAAGTCGCCTTGCCTCTGAATTGTTTACCGACGTTCCCTCAGCTTCAGAATCCCAAACGGGTTTATAGGGTTTAAGGTTAAGGGTTTAGGTTTAAGGGCTCCCTCAGCTTTAGAATCCCAAATGGGTTTATAGGGTTTGAGGTTAAGGGTGTAGGTTTTAGGGCTTAGGGCTGCGGGAATTCCAAAGGGTTCATGTAGCTCTATAGTATATACCTGGGCCCCAAAGTAAATTGTGTGGGATTTCCTTTGGGCCGAAAGTGTATAATATCTACCTACATGGACCCTTTGGGAAATGGGCCTACTAGAGAAGGCACGCCTGAATCGTGACGAACCGTGCTTCCAAGAGGTGGTGCTAGTTAGGGATCGCGCTTTGGGGTTATAGGGTGTATGGGGATCTTATTATAATATGCCCAAAGCCATATATTCTATCTACTTGAGGGAGACGATGGGTTAGGGGCTGTGTCCTGCTGCTACTAGGAATGCGCCCTGCCTTTAGGTACCCGAACTTTAAACCCTAAACCCCAAACCCTAAACCCTAAACCCCCAAACCCTAAACCCCCAAACCCTAAACCCCCAAACCCTAAGCCCTATAACCCCAAGGTTTCAAGTTGGCTGCAGTTTGCATGGCTCCAACCTTGAGATATGGCTGCTCGGACATGGATGAAGACAAGATCGCGACCAGTAATCGTGAGATATTCTGTTGCTTCATAACCCCAAGTAGTTCATGGATTGTTTAGGATTTTCGCGCGGAGAGTCTACTGAAATGTCGTTGTTGAATCAGAATCTGGATCCAATGAATACAAAGGGACCATAAAATGCTCCAAACACCGAATCCCCGCAAATTCCCCGAACACTTACCCCGCACCGTTGGGTACTTGGACTTCGAACGTATTGAGTCACTTAGAACATGCTTGAACCCTGAATCCCAGATGCCTCCCCTGGGGATTCAATGTGTCAAACTTAAACTGGGTTGCTGTTAAGGAACTTAAGATACATAGGGGTTTCCCAAATTAGAGGTACCTCTTTGGGTGTCCCAATAATAAGGATGATACTAATTTGGGGTCTACATTGGGGTCCCCCTATTTATGGGAACTACCACATGTCCATAGAGAGGAACAATGTTATTTACTGTGTCTCCGCATCATAGTAACTTAGTCTGAAGCCCTAAGCAACCACTATAGAACCCTGCAACCCCTTCAAAGGAACCCGCTATGGCAACCCAGTCTAGACTCCGGAGCAAACCCAGTAAATTGTCAGATTCGGAACGATGAGCGAGAGACCTGTGCGACCGGAATCTTTGGTATCTTTTTGTGCCCTGGCGGAAACAGGTTGGGGCTTAGATTTTGGAATTTCAAGGCAGAATTAAGGCTGACGGTTTTGGGCTTCATTATGGCACCTGAGGGTCCAAGTACTAAAAGCCATCAGGTTGTTGGGCACCGCAAGCTGCAAAGCATTCTAAAGATGGTATTTGGGACCTCAAGCTCCCTTCTTGGGCACCAAGTTTATGAGCAAGGGGGGTTATATGGGGGATTATATAAGGGACCCTTCTAGGGGAGATTAAGGAGGATACTAAGGAGTTTAAAGAAGTGTCGGCTCACCATGTGGCAGTATATGAGGAAGATGTCCATCTACTGAGTGTGCTTTCGCGCCCTTGTTTGGAAGCTACCGCGCTAGCCGCTTCCTGAATTTAGAGCATTCAATACTTGCTTTATTTATATTGTAAAAAGATCAGGTACGGCTGAAATCAGATTTATTCAGTCATTGCCTCCATCCTGCAGATCCTCCCTACACCCCAAACCCCTAAATCCTGAGCCCTAAACCCTAAACCCTTAAACCCACGATGGTTCGTTTGCATGCTTCGTCGTTGTTGGAGATGTGTGCTTTCACAGGCCAAGGTTCAGAGCTTCCCAAGTTGTAATAGAACCTCGAACTGCGATGGGTTTAGGGTTTAGGGTTTAGCCCACCACATATAGGGTTTAGGGTTTACCCATTTTTTTCGGGGGGAACCCCCCCATAGGGGAGGCTCTTCATTGATTCATTGTTGGGTCTGACTGGCTGATCTTTAAAGCTTAGTAAGGCTATTTCCAATCCCCAATAACCCCTGTTATGAATCAGGCTTACTAAGTCCAGCGAGTCTCCAAGTAAGCTAGGAGAGCAAGCGCTCACCATAAACTTATTCAAGGGTTTAGGATTTAGTTGAGGGCTTAGCGTTCAGGGAAAGCAAGCGTTCACCATAAACTTACTTAAGGGCTCAGGATTTGGTCTAGGGTTTAATTAGGTTTTAGTGTTCGGGGTTTAGGGTTTAGGGCCATCGCCAGGATAGGTTAGGTGTATTCATGGAGTCATCCTAACACCTATCTTTTCAAGGGTAATTAACAAATCCAACAAACATTAACATTGTAATCCAAAACAGTATACACTGCCTACGTCAGCTGTTTCCTAGCCTCCCGCATACAAGTATGGAACATCATTCAGGGTTTAGGGTATTTCAGCGTGTAAGATATACTGGAAGCAGAGAAATGGTGGTCATCAGCATAGCGCCAAGACCCAGTACTATGTTAGGGAGTCATGGGGTTGATATATGGTAGTTTCCCAAATTAGAGGGAGCCCAGTGTAGACCCCAAATTATTATACTCGTTATTATTGGGACCCCAAAAAGGTGCCCCTAATTTTGGGAAACCCCCTATATGGACTGTATGCAGAAGTGCGACGGGCTCAACTTTCCTTGCTGTGCATCTTCGAGACTTCTAGTGAGTTCCTTATCCCTCAATTGGGGTTGATTTCCTCATCCCTGTGTACTTGCGATATTACGCGTGTAATGGGTCTAAGCTTACAACTCTAGTTTTGCAAAACACGGATTTCAAAGCTTTCAGTACCTACATCCGCTGCTGGACCCTACGTGCTGGTTAATGTGGTCGACAAGGCTCAAGCCCAACCCCCCCGATGCTCCCTAAACCTTGCTGTTTGAACCCAGGGTTTAGGGTTTAGGGTTTAGGGCAGGTTGGAACACATTTTCTAGATTTCATTAACCTTAATCCTTCTGCAATCCCCATAAACCCAGCAACATTGGATTTTCATGGGGCCCCTTAACGCTAAACCCAACCGACCCTGAACCCAAAACCCTAAACCCTAAACCCTAAACCCCAAACCCTAAACCCCAAACCCAACCTACCCTAAACCCAACCTACCCTAGTAAGCTCAGAGTTGCTCAGGAGCCTGGAGCTGGGTTTGGGTGTAACTTCTTCTTCAGTTTCCACTTGTACCTTGGAGATACCAATCTTCAGGTTTTAGGTAGGGTTTGGGGTTTAGAATGTTTAGGGTTTGGGGTTTAGGGTTTAGGGTTTGGGGTTTAGAATGTTTAGGGTCTAGGGTCTGGGGGTTTAGGGTTTAAAGGCTTAGGGGTTTGGGGGTTTAGGGGGCATAGGGGTTAAGGGGTTTGGGGGGTTTAGGGTTTAGCTTAGGGTTTATGAGAAACCCATTACGAGTGGGTAGCTTGCACGTGGATACTCTTCCAATACCCTTCTCTACCACTCGGTTTCAAGGGACTAGGTCATACCCTAAACTTAGGGCAATTTCCCCCTACAGTAATAGCCCCTAAGCATGCAGTCAATAGGACCTGGTTTAGGGTTTAAGGTCTTAAGAAACTACGACGGTCCTTGGTGGTACCCATTGCTGGGTGAGGATTGACCCAACCCTAAACCCTAAACAGCGTCCTTGACGGAGCATGGTGGAGACTACCCACCTGCTGCCCACCCGGATCATTTTCAGGCTACCTAGGTGGTCCCTGGGGCTCTGGCAATGACAGTTTAGGCGACTAGGGCTTAGGCGCGTTCTTGCCGAGCTTTTTTTTAAATTGAGGTTTTGGGGCTGAGGTTGCAACTTGCTGTCTTCTACCAGTGTCCCAGGCTTGGGGGCCATGCTTTGGGACAGTTGAGCAGCCCCGCGCAGCTCCCTAAACCCCAAAACCCGAAGGCAGAGCTCCGATTTTCTAGGTTTGTAGGCGTCCTCTTGCGGAAACTTAGGCTACCGGATCCCCAACACAGGATTCCAGCCTAGACCCCTCCACGCGGTTTAGGGTTTAGGCTCTATCTTAGGTTGGAAGTGCGGGCCACAAATGTGGGGGCCCCTAGCGCCCTCTTTACACAGCTTCTAGATGCTCTCAAGGACATGTGCAGGAGATATACTACAGGTATATAAGTTGAGCACTGCCCGATTCAGAAACAGCTGGATCGTATGAATAATTCCCTACTTGCACACAGTGCATAATAGTAGCCCTATGATAGACTGTTGCTGGGGGGGGGGGCAGTATTCAAGAAGCATATACATATGGATATGCACATATAAGGACGCGTACGTAGGGATCCCAAGATCACAAAGGTCGGCTCTAACACCAGAGGTGTGGTGTAGGGCCTTGTCGACAGGACCTTCTCTTACTGGTGGTTCGTCGGGAATAGGGGAGTTTCATGGGTATATAATCCCTAAAGAACAAAACAGCTCAGTCCCTACTAACCCTAGGCCCCAAACCGCCTAAACCCTAAACGCTCAACCTGAACAGTAAGTTCTTGTGTGCGGGTGGCGGGGGTCCCCTACAGTAGTCCCCTATATCTATATCTCTCTCTCTCCTTTACAACCCCCCTTCAAGGAGTTTAGACCCTACACCCTTAACCCTAAACCCTACATCGTCCCCCATATCACCCCTCTGTGGAGTTTAGACTATGGGGGGTATTTAGTGGCACCCTGCTTTGCGACCGAAGGCCCACCTGGAGCTAAGATGGGCCGGTAGCTCGTGGAAATTTTCCTTACGTCCCAACCCGGCTGTCATTGCAAAGAGTTTTTTAAAAAGGGATACTATAGCCCGAATATAGAGTGAGATCACAGATTTTGATTATATCGCTCAACCAGAACTCGACATTGCTTGCTTCAACCACCCAACTCGATTTCTCCGAGGCTCCGGCTCCTTGAACATCCCTGCTAACTGCGCAGCCAACATCGGCGCCTTCACCGGAGTCTCGCACGTACTTCATCCGTACTTTCTTTCCTTTTTTGCTTCAAAGGATGCATATAGCTTCAAGGTGTGCTTGCTGGAGTTGTTTGTGGGCTCATTGGGTGATTGGCACAGCAATGAACACTTGCGGTGTTATTGTGGGCTTGAACGTGCTGCTTCGGTGCTAGCCCGGATTTTGCCCAAGATCCACAATGAAGGACTTTCTCCAGAAGAGGGAGCCCGTAGGGAGCCTCAGGATATGTAGGGATAATAAGTAATGGAGGTCCCGATGAGTTGTTGTTTGAGAAACTCCCATGTGGGCCAAAGGACCCAGTGATTAGAGGTGTAATCAGGCCATTTGAAATTCTATAAAACCCATGAGTGTGAGCACCCTATACCCCCAAAGCCTCAACAGCTGTCAGGCGGGATCTCGGTGCTTATGCAGGCGTCTCTATCCGCCGACCTTATATGCCACAAAGGCATCTGGCTTGTGTGTGAGCAGTTTCTACAGTTTTCACGAATTTTGTGGATCCTTGTGAAGCGGTCCTTGCATTTGATCAAAGGAGACACGGGTCTAGAGAAATAAACGCATCAGAGTTTGGGGTTTAGGCTTTAGGGTTATTTCCATGGTTTTTCCTTGCCGAGCGGCGTTGAGATTTTTCACAAGTGTCCTGGGTAGGCCCCTGAAATATTTGATATTTTCCCTAAAGGCTTTAATAAGTGACCCTATATACTAATACTTTTCGAAACGCTTTAGGGGCCAACTCAGTGTCAGATCAAGTGAGGCATCTATCGGAACAAGAACACCCCGGAGGACGGGCTTGTCTCTTTTATTTACTCGGGTTGCTAGCCTTATGTAGTAGTTTCCCTAAGAAGGGGTAGACCCCAATACAATTAGTATAATCCTCATTATGGGGACCCCCAAAAAGGTACCCCGAATTGTAGGAACTCCCCATATACCCTACAGTCTACTCTAGGCGTTACCCCGGGAATCCGAACCCTAAACCCTAAGCCACGAGCCCCACGGCGGAGGCCAAAAGCGACACCTAACTTGTATCCGTATTCCTGGGTTGCTGTTGAGGAGCTTAACTAAAGCTACCATATTGCAATAGGGTTTAACCTAAATTAAGCTCCTGAAGAGCAACCCAGCTTCTCAACGAATAATCTGGAGAGAACCAAGGGGCAGGAGTGGTAGAGGGCGGTGGTGGGGAACCCATGAACTATATACCTTGGTCTAGGGTTTAGGGCTTGGGTTTATGTACGCCAAAGTACGCACAAATGCAGCCCAATGCGCCCCTTGTAAGAATAGCAACGCATCATACCTCGCAGTCGAGACCCTTGTACCAAAAGGCCGACACATAACCCCCTACTACTAAGCCCCTGCACCCTAGCTCCTAAACCCTGAACCCTAAACCTCGACCGCGCCTGGACAGAGGAGAAGAAGGATGCCTTCATATCCACAAAGGAGGGGAAAATCACTGCTGCCAAGGAAAAAGCCGCACGAAGCGCCACTCGGTTAAGGGTTTAGGGTTTTAGGCCCTGCAGGGGATTGGAAATTGGGATTAAGGGTTACTTGCCCCCATTACCCGCAGCCTAGTAGTACCTGCCCTTTAGATAATAGGTAGAACTTAAAACTGTATACGTAGGTAATTGGGATTAAGGGTTCATGGGTCCAGTCTTTGCGGGGTTTACGATGAAGGGTGTATGATTTGAGGGTTCAGGTCGTGGCATGTACCTAGCTCCATGCTCACGCAGGACTGAGGGCTGTTCTAGCACTTTTGTAAGACTTGGGGGTTCCAAATAAGTGGCACCCGATAAAGAGTCCGCAATAACCCAAAATCATAGTACAGATTGCTTTAATGCCAACCTTAACAGGCATTTCGAGCCTGTTGAAATCATGACCGCGAAGATTACCATAGAAGTAGAAGCAAGTAAGTTGGAACATCAGTTATCTCTTAGGCCAAGACATGCGCAGGGCCAAAGGCAGCATCACGCACCGTATTTTCACTTTCTATCCTTTTGGCATCTGCTGCTTGGAGGGTGTGCAAACCCTGAATCCAGAACCTAAGATCTGGGTTTAGAGTTTACGGAGGATTTTGATAGGTTCCGTGCTGAGCATTACATCTACCTTAGCTGGACCCCCCACCCAGTAATAGTGACTATAGGGGATACTAAGAATTATATTAGGGTCCTCTTATATTCCTAGTATACCACTATTACAGGGTGGGGGGTCCTCCTAACATCTACCAAGTCTCAGGTGAGGAAGTGGCTGAAAAACCAGGGTGTGAACGTGGCCACTCTGCCTCCACCAGCCGCTATTTCCACGGCAGCCGCGCCCTCCTCGGCAGGGAATTTTAGGATTGGGGCTGAGGGCTTCGGGATATCGCAAAAGGGAAGCCCTGAGCTCATGGTAGGGCTACATACATGCAATTTTAAAAGAGGATGTAACGGACATGATTCGGGGTCCTCCTGTTCACCCGACAAACAATCCCGACTTTGGAGGCGACTGAGGAAACCCAAGTTGTGACCGGGTAATATCCGTCAGCCTCTTATAATTACGACTACGGATGGGATTTTCGTAGTATAGCTATCTAGTGTGGAAGTGGAGCAGTTGCTCAGATTAAGAACGCCGGTCATGCAAAGTCCTGATACCAGTGCTATAAGGCGTGGCAGAACTGTTTGGAAGAGATGTTAGTCTATGATTCGCCAACAAGAAGAACATAAATGTCAGTATGATGACTGGAGGTACTGCACAGGACTGACATGGTGCAACTACCGGCGGCCGCAGCTACTGCGAGTGCCTCTACAAGTAGCACTGGCCGATACACCATCGCCACCGTCATCACCATGGCCGCCACCGCCGCCGCTCACGCGGTCGTCGCCGCCGGCAGCAGCACTGGCACCAGCACCAGCAGCACCACCAGCACACCCAGCACCACCAGCACCAGCAAAACCGGCGCAACCAGCACCACCACCACAACCAGCACCACCATCACAACCCGCGACACCAGAACAACGAGCAAACCCCGCTCCAATAAAACCAGCACCAGCACCATCAGCACAACCAGCACCAGCACAACCAGCAATAGCAGCATCGCCAGGCCACCGCCGTCGCCGCCGTTGCCACCGCCATCACAACAGAGGCCGCCGCCACCACCCCAGCCACCGCCACCGCCCCTGGCGCCGCCGCCCCCGTTGCAACCACCACCATCATTATCCTTATTATTATCATTGTTATTATTTATTATTAGTATTGCTACCGATATTGCTAATGCTACTGCTAGCAGTGGTAAACAGTAGACAATTGATCATGGTCATTTTTCGACGCCGGCTGCCAGGTTAGTGGAACCATCAAAAACTGCGGCCGCATAGATATCTCTTCTTGAACGCAGGAGGTGCATCTTACTTGCATGCTGCAAACCATGAGGTCTATGGTGCGATCAATCGATGCGTCGCTCAGGTGGGTGTTTGCCAAATTCCGCGTCCATGAAACCAAAGCCAAATGTATCTCCCAAAACTGGCTAAAGCGCTGTAGCCCTCGTCGGGGCCACGATAATAGTAAGAAGAAGGTGCATGCCCCCTAAGTGCGTAACCCACAGGTCTTGTTTGGCTCGACGTTTGCAATGCGGCTGGGAATCATCCTGGCTGACAGCACCATCCACTGCACACCCCAAGCCGTAAAGACTGAAACTGGGCTGTCCAGGGATTGGGACGTCGACATAGAGTTGAGGGAGGGTTCCTTCTGGCTTCGTGGAGCTCTCGGGGTCCCCATGCTAAGGATCATAGTGTTTGGACATAAGGAGTACCCAACCCACATTTGTCCAAATGCCTTTTTGGGGGATGTGGAAGGCTGATTCTGAAAGGATACTGACGGTCATTGGTGGTCAAAAGAAGACAAGAGAGATCATCGCTCGCCGGTTATGTCTTAAGGTCATCCTGAAAGTTGCGCTATATCTGCCTTACCCTGAACCCTAAACCCTGAACACATCTCACTGCGAAACTCTAAATCGCATCATGAGGGTTTAGGTTTTCGGGTTTGGATTGCTATTAGGGCTTAGGATCCTTTGCAGCGCTGCCAGCTACCATTACATTCTGTCGCTATAGGGTTCTCATGAATAAATGCAACAGTGGGCCCACATGAATCACTGGGCACCTGCAAGAGAACCAGTGGGGATTATCTTTGGGAATGTGTTGCCCAGCTGAACGCAGGACAAGGACACTTCGTTATAGAAATGCCCTGCCCGTATCAATATGAAACGCCGAGCTCATCGACCAGGAACCTTTACAAGAAAGTGCAGCCATATCAAGGACCCTGAACCCTCAAGGAAACATATGGATGGTTGTCAAAATTATGGTCCCTTTTTGGATCCTTATTATAACACGGCACCTAATATTTAAAGTACCCAAAATGGGACCATAATTTTGACAACCACCCGTATAAGGCCAAAGCTGGGCGGCTTCTTGCCGGGGAGTTGGCCTGTGCTTCTTCTTTGTCAATGCATTACTATGGCTCCCGGTATACCTCGGTTTAGGGCTTAGGGCACCACCCTCCGGCGTCGTAGGAATGGAAGGAGAAGATTGGGCTTTAGTTTCTACATGAGCTATGGTCAAAACTCCTTAAAGGGGGTTATTTTGGGAATCATCAGGGCAGCAGTATAGGGCTTCTTAAGGGGGATACTAGGAGTTTATACTATAGCTCATATCAAATGGATTTTGTAGCAAAGCAGTGGCAAGTTGAGGAAGATTCGGCTCCGGGGTACTCGTGGTCCCGCTACAACACTCCGACTATACAGCCGTATACGCACGTGTAACGCGAAACCCTCAGCAGGCTTACCGTACACCCTGAAAACCCTAAATACAATGTCTGCTGGGCCCAGGAAGGCAGGGTTTGCGCCATTGACATCAGCGGTATTATAGCGACTTTGAGCTTGACGATTCGCTTCTTCGCACTGGCATCTGGTACTACAAGAATATTGAGTTTAGGGTTTTGGGTTTAGGGGCTTAGGGTTTAGGGTTTAGTTGAAGACCTTGTCATAGTAAGGACCCTGTGAATATCAAAAGATGACTCCCATAGAGTCCGTCTTCGGGGGTCCCCGTAATAGTGGTATAACACAAAATAGAAGCACCTTAATATGACTTTTAGTATCGCTTATAGTCATTGTTACTGGGCGGGGAGTCCACCTACTGTAGCTTTTACCTGCCGTTTCTAGGTTTGAGAGCTATGTATCTAGACATACACTGGACCCCAATATCAGCTACACGAAAAACTCCCAGTATCCCCCTTACTTACGCCTATAATACACCCCTCTACAACCCTCTTTGAGGATTTTACACTGTAGCTCATATGATGACTTTTTGATAACTGCCCTGAACCCTAAACCCATATATACATATTATATTTGCAATCGAACTGTAGCTGGGTGGGGGCAGTACCCAAGCAATATTCAAGGTAAGCAACTCCTGCATCAACATCGTGGGCCGCAGCGATGCTTATCTGCCGTTTAGGGCGGCTAAGGGCTAAGGGTTTAGAGCGTTCTGTCCTGCTGAGGTAGATGGAAGTGGGGTAGAAAACTCCACGTTTTCAAATACACCCCAAACCTCCTTGGGACTTAGCTTGGACCTTAGACCCTTAACCCTTTGGGATTTCCTTATATTCCTATTATAGGTACCTAAGGGTTAACCCTTAGTAGGGTCGTAAGTTCCACGTAGAGCCCTAAACCCTAAGGACGCGCGCCAAATATGCCTTGCTAAATGATTCTTCGGACCCTGTAGTAGCGCTAGGGACCCAAAGGTCTTATGAGAGTATTTTGGCAACATTAACTCCCAAAACTAGGACCGTATGATCACCACATGAGCTATAGCCTACACTCCTTAAAGGGGGTTATAAAGAGGATTATACAGGGAACTTTTAGGGGGACTTAAGGGGGATACTAAGAGTTTAGAGGATAGCTTACATGGCTCTTACAGGATCGTCATTGAAATGCTTGGCTAGGGTTATCAAAACCTCCTCATTAAAGTTGAAGGATGGACAACTTGCTAGTTCTTTGTAGGGAAGGAAGGAGCGGAGAAGAAAGCAGAAACTACTTTGTGCATTAAATTTGGGCTACCATCGGAATGCTTTCATCCATTCCATGCTAACAGCCAGCAAGACAAGGACCCTGAACTTGCCCTAAGCCGTCAACAAGGATAGAGACGCCAACTGCGTCGCGGCCGTGACAGGCATCACGGGTTCTACCACAGCTGCACTGGCCGCAAGTATGAATCTGGAGGCTGCCTGTCACAAGGCTCGCCTGAGATTATGGTGGGGGGCTTCGGATGTTGGATTGCGCTGAAATGCAGGGCTTAGGGTTTAGGGGTGAAGGGCTTAGGTTTGGGGTTCAGGGTTTTGGGTTTGGAGTGGTATGAGCTGAAATCGCATCAAACGTCCAGATGAACACAGGAGTTCGCAACATGATGACTTCCCTCCGTTCAATCAGAGGCTCTCTTATCAGAATGTTCCCCATGATGTAATGATGTGGTTCTACATCCTCCTCTAAACAAGAGTCAGAAACTTTTACTATAGTAGAAGATGAAAGGTGGGAAGTAGTTGTTGTCAATCTAGGGTGTCTCTATCATGCTACTAAAGCTCTTTCTGCTCACCGGCAGCCTTCGGATGCTAAAATCCCAAACTTGTGTAATCCTCTCCCCCCAAGATTAGGCACCCTGCCCCTGCACCCCCCCTCTGAATAGCAAGTAATCTCCAGTTATATTATTCTACTATACTGAGTATATTTGTTATTAGAGGGTAAGGGGTTAGTCATTAAGGGGAGCTGATATGATTGAACAAGCTCGCAAACCTAAACCCTGAGCCTTAAACCCTGAACCTTAAAATTAACCAAAAACCCAAAATCCTGAATCCTAAACCCTAAGCCCTGAATCTTAAACACCCTAAGCCTTGAATCTTAAACCCTAAATCCTAAACCCTAAGCCCTGAATCCTAAACCCTACACCCTGAATCCTGAACCCCACCCACCCCCCCACCCCCGAAAGGCCCTTGCCTTGTGGGATCCTGACAAGTGGCCGCAGCAGCTGCCGAGCCCTGTGGCTTGGGCCGATACAGACTGTTGGGTTTGGAGTTTGGGGGGGCCAGGGGTTGTACAGGACATAAGTTGAGAGTACGATGATGGTTGGTTCAGCTTTGCTGAGTTTGATGTCAAAAAAAGGAGTTTGGGGTTTAGGGCTTAGCATGTAGGGTTACGGGTTTAGGGTTTGGGGTTAAGGGTTCAGGGTTTGGGGTTTAGGGTTTGGGGTTTAAGGTTCTGGGTGTAGGGTTCGGGGAGCTTGGGTTGGAGAATGTTGGTAACTGCAAACGATGGTGATGGGGTCCCTGTTTTTGCTGGCTGCTGTTGAGTGAACCCAAACCCCCTGCTTAGCAGAGGATTTAGTCAGGCAGGTTTAGGAGGGTTGGACTTACGGGTGCGGGTCTAATGCATTCCAACTGCGAGAAGTCATTCTTCAATTCTGATCTGACGTCCCAGGCGATCATTTAACAACGTGCGCTGGATCTAATCAATTGGTTCAGCCAGGGCTGACTTCAAGTTCCTTAGCGTTGCAGGTGGGGCCTAGACAACGATACATGTGCGGTTCATCCTTCCCAGCATCTCTACTCAGTGTCTCCTGCTAAAAGCCTCCAAAACCAAGAAGGTCCTGCACCCTGTTGGGGTTTCTTTTCTCTCTCTCTCTCTCTCTCGCTCTCTCTATTCCTCCCTCCTCTTTTGGGATCTCTTGAGTAGCGCTTGTTCGTCAAAGACGCATTGGATGCTTCAGAGCTCGTTAGTCTGAAGCCCTGGTAACGAGACCCTACATTCCTGCAGACTTACATGGAAGCCCGACAGGGCCCTAATCCGCTCCCCCTAATATTAAGTCCCCCCACCCTCCTTAACATCAAATACTCCTTATTGTGGTATATTATAATATATTGGGAGTATTTAGTATCAGGGTGGGTGGGGGGGTTTAGTAATAGGGGACCGGATCACAAAGACGACTGTCATCCTGAAGGGTCTCCATGGGCTTCCACGTTTGCTTTGGGGCAATGAGGCCCTACGCCCAAAACCCTAAATCCTAAGCCCCCAGCCCTAAATCCCTAGACTCTAGACCCCGAACCCTGAATCCCCCACAAAGCCCAGAAGCCGCAAGCAAGCCGGGCTTAGGTCGTTGCCCCGGGCCACGAGCGCGAACGCGAAGGGAAGGCGGGCAGCTCTAAATTGCATTAGGTTTTAGGGCTTGGGCTAGGGGTTAGGGGTTAGGGTTTAGGGTTTAGGGTGGGGTCAAGTAGTTTCCTAATAATTAATCTCCAATAGTTGTTCAATGTATACATAGATTGGTGAACGATGCATGAGAACTGGAGATCTTTCAAGTTTTTGAGTACGAGTAAGACGACGGGATATGTGAATGCATGGAGCCACGTTGAGGGTCTAGATGTTGGGGTGAATGCGATTTAGGGGCTACCAGGGGATGCGGGCATGTAAAAGGATTATATTTAGGGGCCTGACTGATCATGATTGGTTTCGGTTGGGCATACCATAGTAAAGTGTTAGCGTCTGTTTTAGAGTGTAGGGGTATAATATTCGTATTGACAAACACAGAACTCCAAGCGCACCTCGATTTCAAAAGGATAGGGGTCTTCAGAACCCTTTGTGTGTACTTACTGGTAGGGAGAGTGGGGAAGTGGATCCCCATAATCCCTATATAATCCCTTGTATACCCCCATATTGGTACCTACATTCACTCCACCACACTACAAACCGAAAACCCAAAACCCCAACCCCTAGATTAACACTCCCCCGCCCCCTTCAGCGCCAGTAATTCTATGGCAGTTTGGGCGAGTTAGGCCGAGGCCTTCCAAGTCTAGCAGCCCACCCTTTAGACGGGCTTTTAGCAACTAATCAATCCTTTTCACCATAGCACCGCTTCCTTAGATTGAGGCGGAGAAGGATTTGGGGATCAAGGCTTTGGATTTAAGGGCGTTCGCTGAGCCTTCTCTTCCTGCCTCTACATGGGGGATTGTCAAACTTATGGTCCCTTTTTGGGTCCCCTAAATTAGGCCCCGTATTAGGCCCCGTATTATAATAGGGACCCAAAAAGGGACCATAATCTTGACAACCACCCACATACCCCCCAACAAGAGGTCCTGGACGTCCCAGTGGAAGACGGCAACGTCCTGCTTCCGGATCCCTGAAGGGCCTCGGTGCAGGGGTGTTTGAAACACACAGATCCTCAGCTTTTTTGGGTCTGTTTAGCAAAGGTCTTAGCACTGTTGCGGATCAGAGACCATGTCCGGATCCTGTGTCACGAAATTAGGGGGAGGCAGCCATAGGAGAGATGCTCGTAAGCATAAACACGATTCTCGGGTGGTCCTGGAAGAGCCTCTTCTCCTGGGCCTCTCCTAATAAGTGCGGGGGGCTAGGTCGCTTTTGGTGCGGCAGAGCCCAAGAAGCATGTTGCCTTGAGCAAGGGCCTATAGAAGGCCTACAGATTAGCAAAGTTCCCTCCTGCTACATGTTTTTACTGCCACAATTGGCGTACAACCTGCTTTATCTTGAAGGTGGGCTGCAAAGGAAACCCTGAAACCCTAGACCCTAACAAGAAGTGTAAAGAACACGTCGCAAGCACATTATCTATCAGAAGGGCTTGACGTCCAAAACACTATAGCCCACCTTAAGTAGATAGAATATGGCTTTGGGTACATTCTAGGGTTTAGGGTTTAGGGATAGAATATGACTTCGGGTATGTATATTATACTAAGATCCCCATATACCCTATATTCTATCTATTTAAAGGGGGACTATAGATTACTACAGGTTCCCTATCACATCCCTAATTCAGATCACTTGGACGTACTGGCTGTTTGTAGGGAATATGTGAGTAGATCTCGTTGGGATTATATTCCCTTATTCCCTACTAACCCCCAGTAAGTGGGCCCTAAACCCTGAACCCTAAATCCTAAACCCCAGACCCTAAACCCTAAACCCTAAATCCTAACCCCTGAATAGTAGTTTCCATTTTCTTTTCCATTATTCCCATATAACCGCCCAGAAAGTGGAAGGAGCTTTGAAATCTCTATGCCCCGGCTCACTCTGAAAAGCTGGAATGGCTGGGGTGGAATTGGCCAAGCATGGCCTTACAGATAACCAGCTGTAGCTCCATTTGGGTATAGTCTCCCTTAAGTAGATAGAATATAGGGTATATGAGGATCTTATTATAATATACCCAAAGCCATATTCTATCTACTTAAGGGGGACTATAACCCCAGGGTTTAGGGTGTTAGGTTTTAGGGTTACTTTTTGTTCTTGCTGCGCCTGCAGGCATTACAGCAAGCTTCTAGGGGTTGCAGGGCTTACGGAAATAAAGGGCTGGGAGGATACCAGCCGCCAATGGGGGCTTCCCAAAATTAGGGGTGGGCTATAATATTTCAGGGTCCTCCTATGTGGTGAAACTGCCAAATACAATTCTCGATTCTCGACGGTTGCTTCTGTCATCGTGTGACAGCTTCATCAAAAGCTATCACTGCCACGGCACTACCATCACTTATGTCCTTAGATTGCTGGGTTTTGTCACTAAGGAGCGACTCCCGGGACCTAAGCCCCCTAAACCCTAAACCCTAGAGACAGAGCCTAGTTTGTGTTTTGTGGATCCTTCAGGTTTAGTTTCGAGGCTGCAGGTGAATGTGTGAAGGGTTCAGAGGTCAGTGCTATGCGGAAGGAGGCCCTACTTGGAGGGTCAGGGGGCTTAGTAAGTAAGTCAATGACGGGGATAATGGGGGTTATTGTATGGCTTGTAAGGGTTATCAACCTACATACTAAGTCCCCCTGACCCTCCGAGTAGGCTTCCGGCCCTCTCCTGCGAGGTTGAGGGCTTAGCACTTCATTACCTTGACCTCCCAGATACCAAGAAGAACAGTCTGTATACTACCCTGATTCTGGGATGGGAGGCTACCATTACAGGTATTTGGGATGTCCAGACACTTCTTACTGCCATCACTCAGCCGCAAGGTTCCCTAAACCTTAAACCCTGAGCCCTACATCCTAGAGTCCCTCTTAAGTAGATAGAATATGGCTTTGGGTATAGTATAATAAGATCCCCATATGCCCCATATTCTATCTACTGAAGGGGGACTATAAACAAACATGGCTCTAGACGTAGCTTGCAGGATTTCGGTGTCATCGAAGGGAGTGAAACGTTTGGGGGTTAGGGTTCAGGGCGTTCCTGTACTCTCTTTACGAATTACTTTAAATCTCTAGTACCTAAACCCTAAACCCTAAACCATGATGGAACATCTTAATTTTGTCATAGGTCTACGGGCGCTAGAGGTTCAAGGATTCTTCACCTGTGGCCGTGTTCCGGTTAGGGTTTAGGGTTTAGGGTTTAGCAGATTGGGCCCGAAGAAAAGACCCTCAACTCGACTTCCTTGCTACCCAGACCTCTGGGAGGATTTGAAAATTAGATCCCCTGTATAGACCCATTAAAACCCCTATAGAATCATTGTATAAATTTCTATTTGGTTCTAGGGGATCTAATTTTTAGATCCCTTTGGGGGTCTGGGTAAGACATCAACCCTGTCCCTGAAAATCCATGTCTACAAATGAGCTATGGTCCAAACTCCTTGAAGGGGGCTATATAGGGGAGTGTATTGGGGAGTATTATAGAGGTTGTTAAGGTGGGGTTATAGGAGTTTAGACTATAGCTCACGCAATAATTACATTGGGCCCTCAAGTCTACAAAAATTACCTACATTCAGCTATTCGAATCCCTAGGGTCTATCCTAATCCCTGTCATCAAAAGTTCCTGGCTGCCAGCTACTCAGAAGTGGCCCTGCGATCCGGAAACATGTCTGGACTCCAATCCTGCTGAGTGTTTCCAAAAAGTTGAGGGGACCGGACCCTAGCTGTAGAGTTGAAGTTTAGGGTTTAGGGTTTACCTAAACAGGGGTAGTTTTGAACCGAACTGTAGTTTAGAATACCTTCAACCGTTATATAAGTCCCATGAAGTCAGTAAACTTCCATTTTTTATATGGCCCCCAGCCCTACTAGTAGACCCTCACTGAGCCCCAAGCTTGTGTTTTAAGTTTCGAGTTTAAGAGTTGCACAGAGGGGCTGAGAAGGGGACCTTCCTGTCTGAACCCTACACCCGTACTTCAGGATTAGGATTCCTTAAGGGTCCAAGGACCCAAATAATAGGGCTTTAGGGCCCACATCCTAAAAAATGAATTGTATTTGGGACCTAAAACCCTATTATTTGGGTCCTTGGACCCTTAGGGATTGTTTCCATACACACGGAACCTTAAACCGCTGAAGGACATGATCGGTCTGTTGAGGAACTGTCAGTCGGGGGGGGGAATCCTAGCGCATACTTTGAGAGTTGACTGCAGGGTCTCACTTATTGGAAACTACGATTTCCGGGCGTCACGCCATGCCACGAACTGGGGGAGAGCTTCCCAGGGTTGGGGAGAATGAGGATCGACCTGTACCCTACAGAAGCCATCATTTTAAGCCTATGTTATTATGGTCTATAACCCTATATCCTAACGGGTGCAGTAGGGTCCAGGTAGGCTTCGTAAAGAAATACCTCTTCTCAAAAGCACTCCTAACAGCAAGCAAGGGGCATCGCCGACGGGAAGAGAGGGGCACTGCCTCAGATGCTCCCACAATGGGAGCTTCCGGGATTCCTTGCCAATGCGCAAGATCTCCTTGAGACCACTTTCTTAAGCCAAGCTCTCTTAAGCCAAGGGTATATGTTAGGTGGACCCC
>CAJNIZ010042829.1:0-31588 GCA_905231905.1 Symbiodinium pilosum
AAGATCCTACTCCTCTGTGTTGACGAAGACTGAATATTGAGAATTCCCCATCAGTCCAGAGGGAGGATTGCACAAGTGTGTGTGTGTGTGTGTGTGTGCGTGCGCGTGCGTGCCTTTGCCCTAAACCCTAAACCCTAAACCTTTGCCCTAAACCCTAAACCCCAAATTTTCAGGATGGGTCCTGTTTTGAGGAGCCTTAAGGGACCTCCATATGAGCTATAGTCTAAACTCCCAGTATGCCCCTTAATGACCTCTATACTACTCCCCTATATATCCACCCTTTAAGGAATTTAGACTATAGCTCATATGCGGTGGTCCCAAACCTGGATGGACTTTCAGGGAGCCCTTGGAAATGAATTCTCCTTACCCAGAATGCACGTTAAGGATGCCTCAGCTAGTTTAGGCTTTGGGGTTTAGGGTTTAAGTTTTAGGGTTTAAGGTTTAGGGTTTAAGGTTGAGGGTTTAAGGTTTAGGGTTTAGTGTTTAAGGTTTAGGGTTTAGGGTTTGTGACTGCTAAGAATATCTCGCATGGGCCTTCATGATATTCATATCAAAGAATCCCAAGGCTTCGGGTTCTTTGGGTCAGGTAGGAGCCTTATGGCCCTAAACCCTAAACTTCAGCATCAGGTCTGCTCCCGCAAAATTCCCAGCCCGCCTTCACCCCCGGATGACATCATTTAGGGTGTAGGGCTGAGGGTTTAGGGTTTAGGGTTTGGGCCTAAGACAGTTTCCCAAGATGACAGTTATAACAAAAACTATGTGTAATAATTGTTGTTGTCTTGCAATCAACATCAGTGATGGTCAGTGGTACAGTATGGAATGGTAGTTGGAGCCAACTCATAATTCCGTTCGGGTTCCAGGAGCACTCGGTTAATAGAGCATCCATGCCCAAATCATAATTTCGTTCCTGTTCCAAGAGCATACGGTTACCAGAGCATCCATGCCTAAAGCATAATTCCGTCGGTGTTCCAAGAGCATGGCGCTACCAGCGCATTCATGACCAAATCATAACTCCGTTGGTTTTCCAAGAGCATACGGTTACTAGAGCATCCATGCCCAAATCATAATTCCGTTCCTGTTCCAAGAGCATACGGTTGCCAGTGCATCCATGCCCAAATCATGATCCGTATGTGGCGGCAAGAAAGTGCGTGCATCACCCTACCTGCGCAGCGGGTCTGGACTGTAGAGATTGAGCGCCGTCGATTAAGCACCTTCTTAGGGCTTGGTGGAAACCCACAGGTATCTACACTTGGGACCGTGGGCTATGCTGAAGCCGGTTGGCAAGGAAAGTCTACATGTATACACGAAAAGTGCCTAAAACCAAGTAGTTTTTCCGGCATTTTTAAGATTCTGAAATCCTACCGAAACCCAGGTAAAACGCACATTTCCTGGCACAAAAAAACACACACACACACACACACACACACGCGCGCGGCAAAATATGGCCCGTGGATCTGGTAGTTAGCAACAGGACATTGCAGGGGCCATCTGCCGTCAAAGTGGCTCCAGAGCGACGTTAGCTGCATGAAGGTGTCTGGCAACACAGGCAACGGCCACGACGGAGCCTTGACCGTGCGAGGTGGTTGTCTATAGGATGGCTTACTGTCTGACTGATAGAACCATGTGACTTGGATGATGTGATGAGGTTGTTGAAAGCTTTCCGTGAAGTAACAGATGGGATGTGAGGTTGATGGCATGACGTGCGGTTTTCATACGGTGTTGGTGAGGTTGGCTCTTACTCACATACTCACAGTCTGGCATGTGTTCTGATTTGCTGCTGTTCTCCGTCGAGGTGGTTGTTCATGAGATCGTTGTAGGGTTTTGTGAGCTATCGGATGGGGTGTGAGCTTGATGCATGATGTAAGATGTGTGCACGTTTTTTGTAAGGTAAGCTCTTTATCTTTGGTGTGTTTCCAGTTCTTGGCCCCTGGTGGGGGCTCAAGACTTAGGGTTCCCAATGTGGGGTCTACTTGCAAGTATTACAATATGTCAGGTAGACCAAGCTCCTACTCTACTATCGCATGGCAGAAGTGGGGGGGGGATTACTATACCTTAAACTTTAAGACTGCCGGCAACATGAAGCCTACCTTGTGTTAACGGGGAGAAAGTAGGGAAGAAGGGAATAAAATCATAGAGGGATTCTATTCCATGACTCCCTACTAACCCTAAACCCTGAACCCTAAACCCTTCACTATATGAACCCATGTCAAAACTCCTAGCATCCCCCTGAATAACCCCTGTAGTAATCCCCTATATAAGCCCCTATATAACCTCCTTTAAGGAGTTTAGACAACAGCTCATATTCCCTTATTCCCTACTAACACCCAGTAACTCTATGTGCAAAGCTACAGGTGCCCTTCATGCACTCAACGGTGACAAGGCCAATGCAATCACCGCCCACATTACAAAACACCCCAAGCCGCTTCTCATAAGGGATTTCGGTTTTCGAGGTTTAGGGTTTAGATGTTTGGGGTTTAGGTTCTAGCTTTTCAGGGTTTGGGGCTTACTGCAGTGGCATGATAAAGGAGGGTACCTTTTTTTTCCTCGTGGAGGGACTGACTTGGTGCAAGCAGAGCCACCTGAAACAAGTTGCTCTCCAAGTTCAGCTCCTGCCTTAACAGCACCAAGATCTGAAGGACAGTCTAGGTTTAGGGTCTAGGGTCTAGGGTCTAGGGTCTAGGGTTAGGGTTTAGGGTCTAGGGTCTAGGGTGGGATTTAGGGTTTTAAGAGTTTAGGGCCTTAAGCGCCTCCAGAATTTAAGGTGGGAGAGTTCAGGGCGTTTTGACTTTGCCGTTCATAACGGAGACAACGTCGTAGCAGCAATAGTGATTGTAAAAGACTATTCATGTTGATGTCCATGATGTGGGCCTAGACAAGTCGGAACATTCTTCCCTAATAGCCCTCGTATGATTATAGCAGAATGTAGTATAATGCATTCTCAAAGCCTTACCTTGAATAAACAATAACAGGTTGGGCCCCATGTCGTGCTGGCCCAAACTCCGTCGAATACTCACTATACGGTGCTATGAAACTGCACTAACTATGGCGTGGCCATAATTAGCATGACTACGTAATTCCCTTTCTAGCTTCTGAGTGACTCTTTTCCCGAGAAGCTGGCATCTCATTCCGCGGCGCACACATAGCCCCTCTAGCCTTCATGTCAATGATCAACCTATACGTTGATAAGGACATGCCTCTGAATCATCTTAGCTCAATAATACTTCACCCGATCCACCTATGCCCACCTCCAACTAGGTCGACGCGGGAAGTAGCTTCAATCAAGCTTTACAAACGGGCCGCTGCTAGCGCATGGCGGACGTACATACTGGGACCCACAGAGCTTACACTTAATTGGACCGATTCAACCAATGAAGGGGTTCCTAGGGGGGTAGTTGAACGGACGTAGGAAATAAGCCGTGATTTTCGGTAGAAATCTGTGTAAAACTGCCCGTCACCCTGCAACTCGCGCTGTTCGCGGCCCTTCCCATGACCCTAACCCTAGACCCTAAAGCAGGCTAAAACCCAAAAACCCTCAACCTTGCTACCTTGGCAAAACCTGAACCATCTCATCACAAAACCTCTGAGAAAAAGATGGGCCTCCACTCAGACTCAATCCGCAGCCGAGACCCGAAATCCTAAATCCAGAACCCTACAAATCCTAAACTCCAAACTCTGAACCCTAAACGCAAATCCTAAACTCTAAACTCTAAATCCTTCACTTAAGCAATTGACCCACCATGAGCCGAAGTGCAGCTCCGTGAGATTACCCATCTCGGGTGGGATCACGCCTGCCAGTGAGTGTAGTGCAGTATTTGCGTAGTTCCCCCAAAAAGGATCCCATTTTGGTACCCCTAGATATTAGGTGCCGCAATATAATCCAATCAAATGGGGCCCATAATTTGGAGAACAACCCAATTGGAGAGGGATATTTTGTTCAGGATTTAATGTTGGAGGTTGGGTTTAAGGTTTCGGTCAGGCGTTACGGGTTTGGGGTTTCGAGAATATGTTTTGGGTTGATCCGGACGTGGAACATGCGACTAGTTACCACGTCGGTCACGCCGGATGAAATGCCCGGAACAAAATCACGAGGAACCCTGAGTCACAGCTTGATCTCAGGCTCCATCCTTCAGCAGGAACACGGCGAACAAGAACCCGTGGCCGTCGCCCTTCTCGAAAGCGGAATTAATTGACTCGCTCCTGCCACAAGGACAGTGAATCTGCTGCCGTGCCACCGGTGATGATGTCGAGGGGAAGCATAGTGTACACTGACAGCGCGGCCACCGAGCTTGCTGTGATCTTGAACCTTTCCACATTGTATTCCGCATCGGAACATTCGACAACCAGGAACTCTGAGTTACGATGGTCAATCAACTTGCGCAACGCTACGAGAGCACGCCCTTCGGTCAGCAAAGCCCGTACTATGTTTTGGGTTCTGGAAGCTATGGGTCCATTTATGAGGAGGCCTACAAGCAGCTTTCCACGGTTATGAGGGAGACTCTAAACCCTACCCTGAACCCTAAACCCTAAACCCTTAACCCAAGGATGCGCTTGCCCGAAAGCCGTCCTTTGGGAACGATCTTTCTCTTGCTTCACTTCGGGGATTCAGAGGGTTTAGGGTTTGGGGTTTAGGGTTAAGGGTTTTAGGGTTTAGGGTTGGGGGTTTAGGGCTTAATTAGGGTTTAGAGAGGTTCTTAGGGCTGTTGGGGGCATATCTCAGAATGGGGTCTTCGATGCGCTATGGTCCCAAACTCTGGCATTCAGAGTCCGTGGTCTTAAGAGATGAGAGGGTTAGAGATTCCCAGAATATACTTCTCTATGCCTAAATAGAAGTTACCCACAGCAGAAACAGATATGCATGCAGCTCCTGCTCTAACGGTCAGGTACGCTTGGTCTTGTGCAAGACTTTATCGTGGATGGTTACCGGTTCACCGCGTTTAATTTGTGGCTCTGGGAATGCGATTTTGGTAAGGGAATCAGGTTTAGGCCTCCAGCTGTCGTGGAGCTAGCTACAACTTCATCACTAAGGAGATCGGGCCACAGTCTCGAAGCACTTGATGATGTAAAGTTCCTTGGAATGCACCCTCTCCCCAGATCTCCATGTAGCTGCTACTCAGCTGTCTCAAATCAATAGTGCCAGGGCGTGCACCCTGATAGGCAGCCGTAGAAGTTTGAAAAAGCTTCAAGTCAAAGCTGATGGGCTTAAACCAATGAACCCTCAAGCCCTAAAATCAAAATTCTAAATCCTGGACGCCAGAATTCTAGGCGCTTAGCGCTAGCCCTAAATCCTAAATCCTCTGGCCCTACTAACCCTGACTTTTTTAAAAAAAGAAAAACACACTTTCAGAAGCTGGGGTCCCCAATATACACCTCGAAATCCATCATTCTTCCCAAGAAATGCGTGGGGCTTAGGGCTTAGGGTATCCACAATGCTTGTCAGGGAATCGGGGGGGGTTAGGGTTTAGGCCTGAACCCTATAGACCCTAAAACTGCTTGAAATACCCGAACCGGTTCCGGGCCGTCAAACTGGTTGCTCGACAGGTAGAGCCGCTGCAGATCTGGGCCATCGGCGGACGAGGATTTTAGGAGAAAAAAATGCAGGGCTGTGTAAGGGAGTGGGGTTTAGGGGTTCAAAGTTTGGGGGTTTAGGGTTCCTACGCGGTCCTAAACCCTACCTAGAACTATCTACCCAGACCCCCTATCCAAAAAATGGAACCCCCTAATAATCCCCTAGTTTCCCCAATGTAGTAATGGCTTCATATTGGGGGGGTCCCTAAACCCAAAACCCAAAACCCCTAAACCCCTAAACCCTAAACCCCTAAACCCTACCAAGAACTATCTAGCGGAGCTGCTTTGAAGTAGTCCAAAGTTCGGAGAGATGCGGCCCCAAAGCTCGAAGTTGCTCCTGCACACACGGTTTAGGGTTTAGGGTTTAGGGTTTTGGGTTTAGGGTTTAGGGTTTAGGGTTTAGGGTCCAGGGATTAGAGGTTAGGTCTGGGGTTTCCCTATATTGTAATACATAGTCGTATACTATGGTGTATTATAGTATATTATGGTTCTCTATCGGTGTATTATAGGGTTAGGTCTGGGGTTTAGGGTTAAGGTTCAGAGCTCAGGTTTCGGATATCCCTTCCCAGTGGAACTAAGGTCCATGGACACAACAATGAACATACTTTAACTTTAGTCCTATAGGGTCGAGTACATACTGCAGGGCCTCTGCTTTATTTGCACAAATACTCTAATTGGGACCATGTATATTGGTTGGTTGTTATGCCCCTGCATGACTGTCATGCCAGCTTTTTATCCACCAACAGTATGGGTGCCTGGTTTGGTCCTCTGCTTAAAAAACCACTCGACGGCTCTAAGGCCGCACCAGGGATTTTAGAGTTTAGGGTTGAGGGCTCCGCATGTTTCTGGTCTTCTTGTCCAAGACGTAGAGGGGCCATGTACCTAACTCGCAAATTCGGCGTTCCTTTGCTCACCCCAAATCCTAAAAACTGAACACGCAGACCCTCCTACAGCGGTTTAGGGTTGCTTTTTGGTTAAGGGTTTATTGCTTAAGACTCCACTTAGGGGACCTCGATGGATGTGGAACTGCCACCCAAAACTCCAACACTGTCTCTGTGAATATGTATGTAAACATATATATATATATGTGTACATATATATATATATATATGAATGTATATATATAGATAGATGTAGACATGTACATATGTACATCCTGCGTCCCAACATGGCCTGCTTCACCCTCATAACAGTAAATCCCTTTAACGGGACCGCCCATCATTTTTGAAACGTTGCACGCTCTAAACCACAAATCTCCAAACCATAAACCCTATTTGAAACGTTGCACGCTCTAAACCACAAATCTCCAAACCATAAACCCTAAGCCCCTAAAACAGTCCCCCACACCCATGATGCAGCGGCTTACACAACTGGAAAAGTTGGAGGAGGGTATCTGCGCATGTTGCCACATCTTTTAACGAAAAAATGCAATGCTTCTGGAAGGTCTTCAGGCTTCTATGTTACACTGCCTTGCACACCCCAGCGTTTTAGAGGGTTTGGAGGAGGGCAAGGGGCCGGGCTAGACGCAATGCTTGGAGTGGCTATACATATAAAATCTAAGCGCATCAACTTATGTTTACACACATACACACACATATATAGATATATATATATATATGTATATACATGTGTACGATTGTGTGTGTAAAGCTGCACACACACACATTAGATAGTATCTGAAGGTATGCATATGTGTACACGCAAACGGGAGCTTGACCACGAAACTGCTGCCAGACATAGTCCCCCTTAAGAAGATAGAATATGGGGTATATAGGGATCTCATGACAATATACTCAAAGCCGTATTCTATCTACTTAAGGGGGACTATAGGGAGTCACGCAGGACTTTTTAAAGAACTCTCCACATAGGAGCTCGTACTGCACTGAAACCCAAAATTACAGGTTCATAGGGGTTATATAAGGTTTATATAGGGATTTAGGGTTTAGGGATTTAGGTATAACATATAGGGATGTAAGACTGGGGTTTATTGGGATAATGGAAAATCACATGGAAGCTACTATATTATAGGGATTATATGGGGGTATAATATTCTGTTAAGACTTGGTATCTTCCCCCAAAATTAGGGGTACCATGTCAGGGGTCCGTATGATAAGGATTATAGTCCTTGGGGGTCTATACTGGGGTCCACCTATTTTGGAAAACTACCATGTATGAGTAGTTCTTAGAGACGTTGGCGAAAAAAAACACATGCTTCATTTCCACCATCCAAATCCCACGCAGACGAAAGGAGAATATCCATGGTCGTGGGTAGCAGGTTTTAAGCCCAAACCGCAATCACCACACCCAAAAGCCTAACACGCTGGGGACCGAACGTGCAGTGTAGCAAGCACTAGTTTACATTATCTGGGGTCCCTTCTGCCACTTCACTATACTGTAATATCTATAATATACTGATGCTGTAATATACTATGCTATGATCTGATATACTGTCCTATACTGTACTATACTATACTATATCATACGGTACTATACTATACTATACTGTACTAAGCCTGTCCTGAGATCCAGAACACGTAGAGGCAGCTTTGCGTTCAATCGATGAGTGGTACCTCCAGGGCATAGTAACGGATTGAGCAAGCAATAACAATATTGGGGGTATATAGGGGTCGTATAGGGGGATTAGTATATTGGGGTTATGTAGGGATGATTGAAAAGAAAATGGAGACTACTATATGATATGTGCTATAGTATAAACACCTTCAAGGGGGTTATATGTCAAAAGGCTGGGGCCCTTTGAAGGCTCAGGGTTTAAGGTCTGGGGTTTGGTCACCATGAGGGTTTGGGTTTTAGGGTTTAAGGTCCAAGCAGTTATCAGAGAGACCAATCTGATTGTTATCAGCCTCAGGAAGGCATCACCATGTTTGATCCTCTCCTGCTCCCGTTGTTTACCTGCAGAACAGGAGATAACAGGATGTCATGACCCCTTTCAACCAAAACACTGAAAAACATCCACACCAAAACGCCAAAGCATATATGGATAAACAACTTTGCACGCGTGTTACAGAACCCTAAACCCTGAATCCACAACTAGCCCTACGGAATCCTGAGAAGGGCCCCAAACTGACCCCTAAATTTAGGGTTTAGGGTTTAGGGTGGAAGCTCATGAACTTAAACAAATGTGCATCTAATTGGGGCCATCACCCTACTTATGACTGGGGTAAAACATATGAGAACTGGGATTATCAGTGGTATTATGCGCCTGGTTAGAAGTATTTACGAAGTATGGAACTGAGCCCTAGGCCCCAAATTGAACTCTCGACTAGACCAGATCCAACACGCAACAACTCCTGAAATCCATATCCTACATCTCCAAACTCTTTATCCCTAGGTCTTCAACCCTACATCCCCCCTACATACCCCGTAAAGTCACCTCAACCTCTAACATCCAACCCTAAACCCTAAGCCCTAAACGCGGTTTAGGGTTTAGGGTTTAGGAACTCTAAACCCTAAACCCTAAATCCTAAACCCTAAATCCTAAACCCTAAACCAGGGTTTAGGACTGACTCCAAGCCACTCCAAGAACGGCCCTCCATCCGGTTCAGAGCCAGTTCGAAGACTTCGAGTTGGGGAAAGAGGTTCAGAGGGAACTCCTGAAGCGGTTTAGGGTTTAGGGTTTAGGGTTTAGGGTCCTGAAGCTGTTGAAGTATAGGGATTTAGGGTTCAGGGTGGGCTTATGTTGTGGTAGATTCCCCAAGTGATAACCACATTCCGGGGTTGCTATAATCCGGATTATATTTGCTTCGGGGGGGCATCTGCATTGAGGTCCCTCTTTTTAGGGCATTGCCATATTGGGCCATAAATTGATGTAGGGTTTACATCGGGATATATCAATTTCAAGGAGCTGGGGCTTAGCATTCAGGCTTTCGGATCTAGGGCTGTTTGAGTATTCGGGATTTTCCCTAATCCTAAACCTAAGGAGCGTTGAGTTCACCCAGTGAACCCAAGGCTCTGGCTTTAGACTTAGCTTCGGCTATATAGTGATTCTATTGGGGCTCTATAGGTGCTTGTATACGGGCCTAGGGGTTAGGATTTGGATTTCCAAGTTTCGCTTGCATGTGTGAAGAAGGCCGTCTTAAGCTGTGTTGTCTTAATTTAATAGGATGTACATGGCATCTTGTTTGCTTGCGAGCTTCTGGACTTCATTTTCTTAAAAGTTACTAGTGACTGTATGCACACATGAGCGATTGTCTAAACTCCCAGTATCCCCCTTAATAACCCATATAGTAGTCCCTTATATAATCCCCTATATAACCCCCCTTTAAGGAGTTTAGACTATGGCTCATATTACATCGTAGTCCTTGTTAGCAGGTTGCCTCTATGTTCTTCTTATCTTGCGATACTCCCCATATACAAACACCATCAGCACAACCCTAAACCCTGCACCTGCAAACCCTGGACCCTACACTAGTATGGGGGTTTTGGGTGACCCCAAAGCTCTCCAAAATAAGGACCCTGTACCGTACCTATGACTACCATCTGACTGTTGTGGAGCCCTGATTGTAGGGGGTGCGTTACCACATCCAAGCCATGATCCCTTCTTTCAGTTGAGGGCTTGGGGTTTCAAATCCAAATACCTGCGCTCTAAACCCAGAACCCGAAAATGGCAAAAGCAAACGCCTTCTGAATTGCCAATATGATCTTGAGCCTGTTTATTGACAAACCTGCAGTATCATTGTACAAGGAGCCTTGGACGTAAACTTGCTGCTTATCCACTTATCCGGGCACACATGACCTAGCACCTGTAACGCCCAACCCCCCTATAAGCCCAGTTTCAATTTAATGTTCCCCTTTCTTTCCATTTGTTTCGCCATTACTGCTATAACAGTCTTACATGCCCTCCTTAACACAAAACCCTACTAATCATTCAGCCCTAAACCCTAAACCCAAAGCTCTAAGCCCCTAAACCCTAAGCCCCTTGAACCCTAAACCATAAGCCCCTACACCCTAAGCCCTAAACCCTCCTGCCTCGAGGTGGCCCTCGAAGGAATTCCGTGAGAGCTTCAAGATCTGGAGGCCCGAGCCTTTGCAAGGCCCCAGGCTCCTAATTACATGGTTTAGGGAGTTTAGGGTTTGGGGTGTATGGTTTAGGAGTTCTATTCGGGATGTTTAGGGGGTTTAGAGTGTAGGGTTTAGGAATTCTATCGGGATGTTTAGGGGGTTTAGGTTTTAGGAAATTCTATCGGGATTTTACTGGTTCAGCAAGGAATAAGCGAAAAGAATCCCTAAATAGTCCTTCTCTAACATATTCTCTTATTCCTTACCAAAAACCCGTACGTAGTTGCATGGGAACTCTGTAGGACCTATAGCAACGTTTATAGTTGGAATGTACAGGATGATTATAGACGGATTGACTGGGCTTTAATCTCCCTAGAAAAGGGGGAGTGATTAGGGTTTTGGGTTAAGGGTTTAGGGAACCCGCAAACATCCGTTCCTCTTTCCACGGCTGAGGTCTAGGTTGCAGGTTTTGCCATGGGGTTAAGGGTTAAGGGCTTGGGGCCCAGGATTTGGGGCGTAGGGTCACCAACCAGAAGACAGGCGAGTATTCGCAGTGCTCAAGGCTCAACTCAAGTGTCGCCAGTCATGTAGCAAAGAAGCCGGAATAGAAATTTCATGCCTCTACCGCCATCAGAATGTCATAGACTCAGCATGAACTGTATCCGGAACCTCCGTGCCAACTATTTGCAGACTATCAAACAACACCTTGTCATTCCGAGGTATGCTCCAGTTTCTAAAGGGCGTAGGGTTCGGAGGTTCAAGGGGTTAGGATTTAAGGGTTTCAATCAGTTTAAAGGCTTAGGGCTTGAAAATATATCCCTTCATATTCCTTGTGCTTTTCGGACGGAGCTTCAGTACAAAAAGAACAGAAGCTTCCAGCCTTTCCCAATACCAGGGCTCCCGTTTCTAGGCGGAGACTTAGTGGATATTACGGCAGACTACTTATTGTGGCTTGCTAAGAGGGAATACGGCAAACAAATATATGGGGGTTAGATTCCTAACTCCTTCCCCACTAAGAACCAGTAAGACTAGCAGTATGAATAATTTCACTTATGAGGTAAGGGGATAGGAACAGGTGCGAGCTTGCTTTTTCACTGCCTCGGTCTTAGAAGATGTAATGTAAGCCACCATGAGATTGGACACGCAACAAACGGACCCATAGTTCCGAGAAGATCCCATACTCTGCCACTGCTGCGATGTTTGTTAGCTCTAGTTGAGTAGCGTTTTTTGGGTGGTTGAACCTATTAAGATAAGATTCCTTATATAAAATACTATACCCCCAAAGGAGGATGTAATCTTACTCTATATTGGGTACCATAGTATCCCCAAATTAAATACTACTCAGTTGGCCTGCTCTCCTCACGGGCCCAGGGACAAGTGCGCAGGGTTTGGGGACCCAACCCACGTAAGGCAGACCTAAGATACAAGTCAGTTGAAAGGAGGCACACCCCAGTACATGCTAGCTGCAAACGCCTCCATCAGTAAAGTGGCAAGGATAGGAGCTGGAAGTCTTCGTTTTTTTGAGCTTTGCGCAAGGAAAGGCACCCACCTTCTATAACTTCCACGAAACTTACCGCAGCAAGGTTAACAATTTCTTGGAGAGTCTGTACCATCTGGGGTATAATGAACCACCCACCCCGCAAAAAAAATCTAAAAATCTGCCAAGTATATGATAATATATGACAACTGTACTGGTGGGTGTTATTCTTAGAGGGGTGAAGGTCTCATTATTGAGAGCAGAATCAGCATCATCGCTTTGCTTCTGTAGGCAAGGCACGCTTTGGTTTCTCTGACCACTTGGGCGGAAGCTCTCCGCTCCTTGCCACAACAGATTCAACAAACAAACCCTCATAAACTCCTCTAAGGTTTAGTATCATGCACCAATAGTGGAGAATCCAATGGGAAAGAACATGGCAAATGAAGTGGAAACTAGGATTCTATTGGGGTTTCTCGGGACTAGGGTCTAGGAATTACAATAAAAGCTGTAGTCTAAGTTCCTTAAACGGAGTTATACAGGGGATTATATCGGGGAGTATTATAGGGCTTATTGAGAGGGATAATAGGAGTTCTGACTATAACTCGTGTGGGGTGTAAAGTTTTGGGCTTAGACACTCAACTTTGAAACTTACTGTTTTGCGTCTTTGTTAACCCCATAAGATCTTTTGCAATCAAGCGCTTGGTGGTGCTTGTTACCCAATGTCGGGCAATATCTCCGAAATTCTTTAAAACCTATGAGAAAAACATGAACTCAAACAATTCCTTAAGGGTATACTATATTAAAGAATCATAGCAGCAAGAATAGTAATAACAACACTAGAAATAGAGCAGCCTAAGGAGACGACGGGTCTCTGCTGCTGAGGCCAGCTCAGATCTCTACCAGGTTTGGGTGATCACTTATTACGAATATTACTATGCATGCTATTACTATTGCTATCATGAACTATTATTACTATTAGTAAAAATGTTGCACCCGCTTAACTAAAGCTACCCGCAATTGCGTCAAGCTTCGGGGAAATCATTCAGGACAGGGAAATGTTTGGGGCACCCGGTATTGTGTCAAGTTTGGGAGGCAAAAACATGGATGCTTGAAGAGCTTGAAGACTTAAAACATTTAGTTTTAATTGAAATTCGCCTTTATACAATGAAGTCAAATCAGAGCTTAAGGAACCCTCAACCCTAAACCCTAGTTGCCAAAACTTTGCGATGTCTTCACAAACCCTGAAAAATTCAGAGCTCAGCTTAAAGGCCCCTAATTGCTAACACCTTACGATTTTCTCTTTAGGGTTTAGGGTTTCTTAAGGCCCCAAATCCAAAGCCACGATTAAGCTCAGCTACTTGCTTTGCCTAGCCTTGAGCATTTTCCAAAGGGACTAGTCCATCGGGAAATCCTAACCCTCTAAAGTAACAATGCTGAGGTACCCTCTATAATGTCCAACCGTCCTGAGGGGGTTGCTGAAATCAGGCCAGGCCCTTTGAAGTCCAGTTAACTTTATTTAGCTAAGGTTCCATGAAAATCAAATGAAATCAAATTAAATTCGAATGAAAACCAATTTAACGCTAATTAACATCCATTCAACGTCAACTGAAGTCTAATTAACAGTCTATTAAAAAATCTATCGGAATCGAACTAACACCAGCTAAAACCATTTGAAGTCTAAGTGAAATTGCATTAAAAATCAGTCGAAATCGATTTAGAATCCCATTGAAACCGTTGAAACCTAATTAACAGTCTTGAAGAATCAGTTCGAATCTTACTAATATCCAATATTAGGGGACGGCACTAGGGTCCAGCTCAGACCCTCAAACAATTTTGATTCAGTCCGCCCTCAATTGTTTGGGTGTTGGGGGGCGGGACCCCGATCCACTGAAAAGGGCGCAGCATTGTTATCATCACTGCCCGATTTTCTGGACGCTGCCATTCTGCATGTTCGGAGTCGGCCTAGACCCTAAAACCCAAACGCGAGGTTTACGCCTCGCTGCTAGAGACCCTCGTTTCGCCGGGTTCTGTTGCGCGGATCCCAGCAAGTAGCCTGTTTCTGAGAACCAGCAAACACGAGAAGATCTTCCTACAAATATTTAGGGTTTAGGGTTTAAGGGTGTAGGGTTAGGGGGCTGGAGGCTAGGCAAAAGATAAGGATTTTTCTTCGGCCATGTCAGCATGATGTTTGGAGTTGGTTTCTGGATGATATAGGTAGTTTAGTGGGGTGCATAACAGCATCAGGTTGTCTCGACTGGCTGAGCCGTTGCATTTGTTGAAAGGTGCGCTAGTGCAATTGAACCCTAAACCCTAAACCCCTAAACACCTAAACCCTACAACCTACCTAAACCCTAAATTCCATGAGCCACCCGTAGATGTGCACCAGCTTCCCCTTGAAGGTTTTGGACATGTTGAAGTGCTGGCGGGTTCTGCTCCCTCACCGCGCTACACAGTTGTGTTGAAAGAACGGCTTCTAGGATATCCTAAAACCTCAAACCCTAAACCCTTCACTGCTCAACCCGCAAACCCAAACTATATCTTAAATCTTAAGCGCAGTGCCGTAAACCATAGCAGCTACTAAGTCCCTATACGCCAGATGGGTCGGTCCTCGAAATCATCATGTCCCCCTGTCTGCCCAAAACCGACATGTCATGGGGAATCATATGAGATATAGCCTAAACTCCTAGTATCCCCCTTAGTAGCCCCTATAGTAGTCCCCTATATAAACCCCTATATAACCCCCTTTAAGGAGTTTAGACGATGGCGCATATGGACAAGAAAATTGAAAATCGATTGGAAACTGGGTTGATATAAGGGGTTAATGGCGATAGGATGTAGGGGCTTCATTGATTATCAATATTGCCTCGCTAAAGCCATAACTTTCGTAATCATTCCGGCCCCTACATTAAGCGCCCCCCAAACCCTAGACCCCAAACCCTAGTCCACAAGGCGTAGCGTCAGGTGGGCATGTTGCAGGTGGGATCTGCCAGAATAGCGCAGTATCCCTAAATACCCTGAGAGAGTAACAGGGATTAAGAGAGGACGCTACCGTAAACCCTGAACGCTAGCGGTTACGGTTTGGGGTTTAACTTAGGGCTTAGAGAACTGAAACCTAAACGCTACACCCTAAACTGCAAGCCCTACAGTGGTCAGTTCCTGTTGAATTGGGTACAGAGCTGCTTCAGGAGTTCCTTCGTTCAGAACCACCTCCCCCAATTTGCTTAAAAGGCTTAGGATTTAGAGCCAACCCCCTGATAATAAGCACCGCACATAGTACTTGGAGGGTCAGGAGGACTCAGTAAGTAGGGTAAACATTAGGATAACTAGGGTTACTATATGGGTTATAGGGGATATGAACCCACTTACTGAGTCCCCCGACCTTCCAAGTGTCATTGTATATATGGGGGAAATTCATTACTAGGCTGGGGGGGGGGTTCTTTACCTACACCCTAAATCCTAAACCCTACACCCTGAAACCTAAACCCTAAAAAGGAGGGGACGAGCGCTGCTTGTAAGGAATGACCGTCGCAGATTTCACAGGCGAGTCTCAGCTGGTTGCCTTCCAGGTCCAGATATCCTTAGCAAGAGGTTTAGGGATTTAGGGTTTAGAGTTCAGGGTTTAGGGATTAAGGTTTTGGGGTTTGGGGATTGAGGGTTTAGGGACTTAGGGTTTAGGGATTTATGGTTTAGGGTTTTAGGGTTTAGGCTTAGGGTTTAAGTTTAAGGTCTAGGATTTAATGCAGGGTGCTTCTTCTTTGCTTCTTTTGCAAAATCTAAAAGCAAGCCACACCTGCAAGTATCAAAGAAGTTTCGACAAGGAAGGGAATTCCCTATTCTGAGGCCGTAGACTCTACATAATGGCCCGTAAAGCTTTATGTATCATTACATGTCCCGATATAACTCCCAATTAAAGGATGCTACACCATATTGAGGATTTAAGGATTAAAGACCCTACAGCCTACAGCTTGTAACCTAAACTCAACAGGGAAGAGCTGCTGCAGAAGCTAAGAAGGCCTAGGAAGGCCAGTCAAGGAATCAGTGGGTTGATTGTCCATCTGGGGCTCTGCGCGCGTTGAAGGTATCAACGGAGACCCTAGACTCAGAAATCCTAAGCCCTAAACCCCGAAGAGCCCTCCAGTTCCAGGCCTTGATATTTGCGAAGCATTGCCGACACCAAGTCCTAACCATGGATAAGGCCTACAAGGCCCTAAGCCCGAACCCAAAATTCTAAGCTGTAAGCCCTTTGCAACTAGCCGTCAGGCTGCAAGCACTTCATTTACTCAGGACTTGCTTTGCAGGCTCGGGGGCGAGTCCAGGGCTCTGTACGGTTTTTAGGCTTTACGGTGCGGGAACACAGATGTTTCGTGTTGTGAGCAATCAACCCTGAATCCTAAAGCCCAAACCCTGAACCCTAAAACTAAAACCCTAAACCCTGCACCCTGAAATCCCAAACCCCGAACTCTGAAATCCTAAAATCTGAGCCCAAAACCAAAAACCTAGACTTAGCAACCCTGATTCAGGTGAGCCGCGCAAGTGCTTGAGCTGACTGATGGACGCAGGCAGTTCGCCTCGTAAGGCTTCTCTCCACGTCTCCAGAGGTGGGACAAAGGGGCCCCTAGGGACCCTAGCGATATGCAGCGACTAGAATGGGATTTAAAGACACCTTCAAGGGGTTGTAGGGATATCGAGTGTCTAGTGCGGGTTTCAGGAAAAGTGTAAAGTTTAGGATTAAGGGGCTTCTCAAGAATGGAGCCCAAGGATTTACCGGCACTAAATGGGTATGGGACTCAGGGTTTAGGATCCCGTTAAGGATTTCCATTACCTAAACCCCAAAAACATGCAAAATAATAGCCCTAAACCCAGAATAACAGCTATAACGGCCATTATTTTAAAAACTTTTGGGGTCCAGGTAAGGATTGTATCACAGTAGTTTTGAGAAGCTCTAAGTCCGGCTAGCACCTCACGGATGCAAGGTTCACGGTAAAGGGTTTAGGTCGGGGCACCCTCACATCATGTGCAAAGGAGCTTATAGTCCCCCTTAAGTAGATAGAATACGGCTTTGGGTATATTATAATAAGATCCCCATATACCCCATATTCTATCTACTTAAGGGGGCTATAAGCTAAACAGAATAAATACTCAAGAGTCTGGAGACAGCAGCACGGCTCTTGTCAGACCCTGCGACTGATCTTGGATGATTTGAGTGCTTTGACCACTGATTCGGCTCGCATTGCCGTAAAAGCTTTTGAGCATGTGAGGAAAAGTTATCAAACGTTTAAATTTCTACTTCAGCCTGGCAAGCGTGAGGAACACCAACTCCTGCCAGCAGGGCCACCCCAAAACAACAGACTAGCATGACGAACTTGGTGGCCTGCCCGAAAACTGCAAATTTGGGCTTCAGGGTTTGGGACAGAGTGGTTCTCCTGACATGCAAACGTGCATACGCAGTGTGCGGAAGCATTGGGCAAGATCGCAAGGTTCCCCGGCTGAAGCGACAGAGTTGATGTTGCCCAAAATTATACATTGCCAAAGAGGATGGGAGACTGTGAGCGCCAGACATCTGAAAGCTATGCGGATGAGGTACGCTCACAAGAGCTATGAACAAGAGTGTGTTGATGGACGCCATATAACATGGATCCTGTACTAGAGGAAGTCCCCAAACCCTAGCACCGGTCATCCCTCCCCAGGGAGCCCAATATAGCTTAATTCAGGAATATGCCCTTTGAATCATACTAAGGGTCCTAGTACAAATTAAAGTATACGTATTCCTTGTGAAGCTAACTGTATACGCCCCCACATACGAAGACAGTTTCCATTTTATTTTCCATTTGCTTGTCCACTTGATTCTTCATCATTGGGGGGGGGGGAGGTTAATGCCTTAATCAAACTATATTGGGCTCTCTGGGTCTTCCCCAGTCCGGCAGATTGGGAACAGGTCGGAATTTATTTAGCTGCTGCAGAACCACGTGCAGCGAGCGCGACTTCCGCCTCCACAACCTTCGTAGCAAGCTAGGTAGGACACTGAACATCCTGAACACCCTAAACCCTAAGCCCTAAATCCTCAAGTCAAAGCATCCCGCAACGCCTCTTCGTAGGCCCTATGCAACCCAGAAAGTATTTCAGCTAAGGCCTTGTAGGTTTCCTTGCAGGCGAACCTCCTGTTTGCGAGTTTGGAAGTTCTGGAGGCTCTTACCAACTATAAATGATACATGACCTCTGCTGGGCATCGGGAACCCAGAGAGCGCAATATAGATTCCTTAAGAACATACATGAAATCATACTAGGACCCCTAATATGATTCAAGCTATATTCCTTAATTAATATATGTTTGGCTGCCTGGGAAGGCCTCTTAAGGGGGACTTACAAGAACCAAGTGGGAGCTATCCCACCAGGGTTTTGCTTCAGGGCTCACGGTACTTGGAGGAACAGTAGGGAGGTTAAGGGTTTGGGGTTTAGGGTTTAAGGTTGAGGGTCAGGGGGACTTAGTAAGTAGATTAATAACTAGAAGAACTAGGCTTACTATATGGGTTATAGGTGTTCTTAACCTACTCACTTAGTCGCCTTGCCTCTCCAACTACAGCAGCTCTGTATTGGAGGGCGCTTTGGGTAAGGCGGCCTGCCCCGGCCTCCGAGAGTGGCACGATTGAAACACATAACTTAATGGTTCTTAGTAATTAGGGAATAAGGGAAGATATTATTATTTTGTGGGATTATATAGGGATTCTATTCCCACACTCCGTTCTAAGAATCCGTAAGTATAAGGACGCAAAAAGGCTACCATTAACCTAGTGGTCACCACTACAGGGGCCAACCTGAGCGTCTCGTCCGTTCAACACACACGTGAACTCTGAACTTGGGCATGTGAAGCACTTCTTGGAGGGTCAGGGGGACTTAGTAACTAGGTTAATAATCCCTATAACCCAAATAGTAACCCTAGTTATCCTAGTTATTAACCTACTTACTACTTACCAGACTTACCAAGTCCCTCTGACCCTCCAAGTAAAGCCCTGAATCCCCAGTCCCTGAGTCCCAACCGTGCTTGGCGGAAATCTTGCACAACTTGGGATACTCAAGCTACCCCTAGGGATCCAAGCAAAGAAATAACGCCTGAAGTCTGTAAATATTACCCAAATTGGGCTGTTTGCATCCCTGGTACTACTACAGTTCCCATTTTTAGAGGGTCCATGTACCCAATAATTGGGTACTTGGGATCTGGGTAGAAGCAATTATAGTACAGGTTTTGGGTAAGTATATGAAAGTTAGGTACTTGGACCCTTAGGGATTATTACTGAAGGTGCAGAGGGTGTTGCAGCATGTTGGGCATCCACAGAATCCAGGATCAGAAGCAACCTGCCGGGCTATTTTGCCCAATACACTCAACTCTTCAGCCCCAGCATGCACCAAAACAACCTACCTGCACCAACAGAATAAGTGAAATAATGTCCGAAGACCCTCAAGAACAGTCAAAAGGCCATAGTACTACATGACTTAAGGGTCCAGGTACTACTAAAACTGAAAGGAAGAATACATGCGTATGTTGTATAATGCATATACCATCCAGGCAATTTCACCGCAATACCTTGCACACAGGTGACCTTAGAACAACGCCTCTTACAATCTGGCGGATTAGGGTTGAGGGAGTTTTGGGGTGTAGGGTTGAGGGGCGAAGGAAATAGACAATGGAAACTGGGCTTAGGGTAAAGTAGAGCATGGGGGAATGGATCCCTAAAGTAGTCCCCGTACCATCCCTCGTAGCTGGCATTGTCCTTCCAATGCATATCCAGCACCAGGGACCCATTTGAGGGTTGTTCTAAAGGTCTTGCAAAAAAGGAGGGGCCTTCTTGGGACAAGCCTTTAGCACGACCACCATAAAAACTCTAAGCCCTAAACCCACAAAAAACTAAACCCTAAACCCATAAAGACCTTAAGCCCTAAATCCAAAACCCATAAACACCCTAACCCTTAAACCCTAAATCCATTAAACAAAAAAAAACCTAAGCCATAAACTGCACTTGCCGCGGGTCCTGGAGGTTGGTCAGTGCTCCGATCTCCTCCGGTAAGGTCCCGGTGAGACCTTCATCCTCCGGAGTTCCAAGCTTCCCGAAGGGTCCCACGCAGTTTAGGGCTTTAAGGGTTAAAGGGTTTAGGGGATTAGGGTTTAGAGTTTAGTTTTAGGGTATTGGGCTTCAGGGTTTTAGGGGTTTAGGATTAAGGGGTTTAGGGATTAGGGTGCCTACTGTTGATATTGAATTCCTGCAAAACCTCGTTCGACCATAATGCCCTAATTCCCAGGGTTTGGGGTGTTTAGGGTCATGCAGGATTTTAACTATGACTATCCACCGTACACAGGCATTTGGGGCCCAACATGCCTGCTCTTCAGGTGCTTGGACCCTTAGTGACTGGGGTTTATATGCTTGAAATCAGTTGAGCTTTGGGTTGACTTTTTAACGCACGAGCTCCGCCGGAATCACTTGAACTGACACCTGCAATCTCCATTACCTATAGCTTGATAGGTTGTGCCTACTAATGAAAGGGTAACTACTACTAACTTGCTAATCTTAGGCCATTGAAAATTACAGGAGGAACCTCAGCCATGTAAAGCGCAGCCCCCATTCCTACGTCTAGACGCGCTAATTAGGGGGACACAGTCTCTGTGGGGCGGATCTCCAGTGCCACCACCAGACACGACTCACCCCCGTAAGAACCTCTCCTTAAGAGGCGTGTCCTCTGCGGGGGCCACTGGGCAACCTACCTGTTTGTTGTGGCACTTTAGGGATCAAATGCTTTACAAGAAAGAGCTCCCGCTTCAGACTCAGTCCCAGTGTGTCACCCCAGACCCCTAACTGAAAAAACTGAGTCGACAAGTCGCGAACGCTGAAGCCCACAACAACTGGAATTGTACAATCCTACATGAGCTATAGTCTAAACTCCTAGTACCCCCCTTAATGACCCCTATAGTAGTCCCCTATATAATCCCCTATACAACCCCCTTTGAGGAGTTTACGCTATGGCTCACATACTCCCTACATCCTCCGGCTGTCGAAGCACCAACTTCCCAACAAAACCGGTGAAGCGTCAAACCCAAACCCCAAAATCCCTCAGCCAAATAGGGTTTAGGGTTTAGGATTTATGGTTTGGGGTTTAGCCAAATACCATAGATCCCTGCACCAGCAAACCCAAACCCTGAACCTAAATCGTGCAAGGGTAAACGTTGCATCCATGCCCCCTATCCCCAGCCCAGAGTTAAAAATCAGAAGCCCCCTCACCCTGACCGCTAAATCCTAATCCCTGAAACCTATGTGAAGTCTATATACTGAATCCTATACATCCCGGCTCCTAAACCCTGCAATCCCTGGATCCTCAACCATAGTTCCTAGATCCTGTAGTCCCTGAATCCCAGACTATTCTTCATAAAGCCCTAGACTTCCTCCAAACTCACAAGAACCCTAAATCCTATTTACATTGCCATATAACCCCTTCACATCCATGAAGGACCCCTATACAACTCCTATAGGACAAACAGCTGCATGCCGTCCATAAGCCCTGAACCCTAAACCCTACACCCCAAACCCTCAACCCTAAACCCTAAACCCTGTGCCCTAAACCCAAAACAACAAGATACCTGGATGTTCAGTCCCCAGACTGTGAGGATGGCATTCTCTTTTACGCATGAGACTCCGTACCTCATGGGTTTAGAGATTTTGGGGTTTAGGGTTTGGGGTTTGGAATTTAGGTTAATGGCAGCTAGGGGAAACGAAAATGCAAACTACTATTCGGGGTTTAGGGGTTTAGGGCTTAGGGTTTTCAGGCAGTATGCTTCCTATATGGAGGCTTGGATTTGCATAGGATTCTTCTGGGGCAGAAAGGGTTGTACATAGTGTATAGGGCTTGTAGAATGTTCACGTTCAGATGTTAGCTTTCTGGGCTAAGGTGCTTACACAATCTTCCCCCAGACCCCTATACATTAAATCTTAAGCCTTAACCCCTCGAAATTGCGGGGTTCTTCTTCTGGGGCCTTGCTTGGAAAGCATTTCCTGTTTCAGCAGTGTGTTGAACAAATATTACCATCTTGTATGCCTCATGCATTCCCTGTCTAGCCCCCCAAAAAGCCACTACTCCTGGGCATCTAAGTCTACCAAAAATTACTACTTCGGGCACTCAAGTCCACAAATGGGATATACCTGATAGTTCGGGCTACTCGGATGACGAGGATACCTAATCTGCAGTTCTTATATACGGCCTGACGAGCTGTTGACGAATGCTCCGCATGTAGCCCCCCACCCCCACAAGCAAGTTCGTTCAGGGCAGTCGTGATATTTCAGGTAAGGCGCCCACCCTTTAGGTGTCTATATGTGGGGTCTTAAGGGCTATAACTATACTATTAATGTTATCCAACTGTCACAGAGTGGGAGCAGTACCCAACCTAAACCTGTGTAATCCCTATATGATCCCTCAATAAACCCCTATATAAGCCCTACATAATCCCTGTGATAGTAGAGTTCACGGCGGCCACAGGAGTGAGGCTGTTGGCCCATGAGTCTTTCAGTTGCTAAGCATCGGAGACCTGCCTGGCTTGTTTGGCGGGGTTATATACGGATAATGGAACAGAAAATGGAAGGTACTACATTGTAATAGGGCATACACGGGGGATATAGTGGGGAGTAAGGAATTGTATAATCGTAGGGGTTCTCTAGATTCATTGTGATGCTATACTCGGCATTGAGCTCAAATGTAAAAACGAGCTCAACGGTCATCCGGATAAAGCATAACCCTATAAACCCTAAACCCTAGGCCCCTAAGCCCCTAAAACCTAATGGAAGTCTCAGAATGCTTCCCTGGCAACCTGGGCTTTCCCAAAATAACGTGGAACGCAATGAGTCCTTTTTTGGAATTCAGTGTAGCCTTCGTAGGGTACTTGTTTGGTTCCATGCTTGTGGCACCATGGTAAACCCTGAAGCCCGAAATTCTACTTTTTTAAGGTTTAGGGTTGAGGCAGGATCTCATGCATTCCCCCACCCTCATTTATGAAAGACTAAGCCATACAACCTCAACCTACACCTACTGACCGTTGGTGTGACTGCGGCTAGCAGGGAACACGGGAATATTCCCTTTGGGAATTATCTTATCCAGGGGTATTGTATTCCCTTATTCTCTTATTGCCTAAGCCCTCAGCCCTTACCACCAGTAAGTTGAAGGGCGCTAGGTAGTTGCAAGGGGTTGTGAAATAAGAGAATTAAGCAGCCCTGAATCCGAAACTGAAAACCAGTGGCTTGGCTGTCACACGCACCGCACGGTTGAGGCTTTAGGCTTTAGGGCGTGGGTCTAGGGTTCAGGCTTTGGGGTTTGGGGTTTTAGGGCTTAAGGCGTGAACGTTTGCCATGCGAGTGGGACACTAAGAAAGTCAGATGAAGCAGCAAAACCACAATTCATGCTTGTTTGTATCCGATGGACCCATATCTAACATTTTTATAGCCAGTCCAGCAGATGCCTGAAGTGCAGAAACCCTTAAACCCTAAATAGCAGTTTCCACGCAATTTTCCATTATCCCTATATAACCCACATATTATAACCCTAACTCACAGTTCAAAAACGGGCCTGCATAAAGAGTTCAGGAAATGGCTTCTACACCACACGGTCAAACTGCAAAAGCTAAAGTGAAGCCATGGCGCCAGAAGCAATGGCATCCTTCGATGCGGCCTTGTTGTGGGTTTAGGCTTTCAGCGGCTGCAGTGGGGCTTTAGAGGTCTTTGTCATTAAAGGTGTGGGATCCAATCGGCACATGAGGACTGCAGGACCGAAGGGAGCACCCAACTTCTACGCCAAAATGTTACGTGCGTTTTCTAAATAATACACATACTACTTGGGACTGGCCTAATTGAACACTAACCTATGCAAAGCCTGAACATTTCCTTTCAAGCTATCCTCTCAGATTCTACATGTGTGGGAGCTCTGCGAACAACCCCAATACAACCCTGAAGTTGGAGTCTCCAGCTTGGAGAACTACAAGACCCAAAGGGTTCATGTTGCATCTGCGGAGCAAGTATAAACTATATTGGGGGGGAGCACAATTTCAGGTAAATAGGAACACCAGGAAAGGGACCGTGTTGAATGAATCTGGTGCTTGATAAGGTCAAGACCAGATGCAACTTCAAGCCTCCGTCTCAGTATTCACAAGGCCACATTCATGCGCGATTATATAGGGATAAAAGAATATAAAATGGCAACTACTGTAATAGGTTACATATTAGGATTTTATCTGCCATCTTATCAGTTGGGCATCCCGAACAAAGTATTCTCTAGATATATTTCAAACTTCAGCACCAGACACACTTGACCATTACCCGTGACCCCGTTGAACCAGGTGGCATGCGGGCTATGGTCAGAAGACGGCCCTGAAACGTTTCCTGAGATTCTGTAGATCCTAATCTTGCTGCTGGAGAGTAAGAAGGAAGGGATGGAGGAATCCGCTTTGCTAGTCCCAAAGTATCTCCTGATGGTAGGCTGTGAACCTTAAAACTGTAAACCCTACACCCCCACATTCCACACGCCAGTACTATTCATCAGAAACTAAGCTGAAACCTGACAAGGAGCGGCTGAAGCTGTCGTAATTACTGCCCCAAAGGCTCCTGGGTCAAGGGTTATCTAGGGATTATATAGGGGTTATATTAAGATAATGGAAAACAAAATGGAAACTACTATATTATAATAGGATTCAAGGTTTTGGGTCTAGGTTTCAGGGTGTAGGGTTACGGGTTTAGATGTGAAGGCCTACGGAGCAGGGTTTCGGGAGTAGGGTCTAGGATTCAGGGAAGGGCAGAGGTTTCGGGCTCCGGGGCAGAGGGGTTGAGGTTTTGAGTTAAAGGGCGTTCAATATGCGTTTAAGTCACAGAGTTTAGAGTTTAATGTTATGTTCCTAGAAACCTTGTATGAATACGCTATGGAGAACCTCAAAGACGGGTGTGGGAAGGCAGGGCTTCAGGAAAACGAAATTGTAGCCTACCACTGGTTTAGGATTTGAGGATCTGAGGCCTCCAGGGTCATGAGCTATTGGGAGCCCTCGCGGAGGGATGCCCACTGAAAGCCCAAGAGGTCATGGCATTTCTTTGTCCTTTGACCACGATCAACACCATGTTGAGATGTAGGGGCAAACAACGTTCTCAACGGCTTCGTTGACAAGGCTCTTACAAGCGCTTTAGGCAATAATATTTAACTGAAAAGATGCTGAAAGTTTTGGGCTGAGCCATGAGATTTCAGAGGCTCAGAAAATTCAGAACAACCTGCTTCCCTACACAACTGACTGTGCAGGCCTGTGAGCCTATGAAGCGGACCCGAGACCCTTCAGCGACCAATACCTTCAGGCAAGCAGCAAAAAAAGAAGCTACTGATCTTTTTGCCACTGGCGCACTTGCCAAAGACTTTCCTTGAGTGACCCCCTGCTTGAAGTCCCTTACCCAGGGAACCGCTTTGCAAAGCTTGAATTGGTTAATGCAGCAGTGGATACAAATTTTGCTAGCATGCCTCTCCTCTGCAAAACGCACAAGCGATGATGCAGGCGAGGTAGGGCAAATCCGAGCAGCGAAGGGCAGCGAACCAACATCTCACAGACATCTGTCCAGTCGAAGAAACTACTAAAAAGAACCAACTTCTTGGAAAGGTTGGCCTCAATGCTATAAGCCAAGACTTGAGGTTGAGCAGCTATCATCTTTGCCACCTGCACTTGGCTAAGTCCCAGATCACGCAGAAACGCCACCGTGGGCTTCAGGTTGCCCTCCATGCTGTAAGCCAAGACTTGAGGAAAGCCAGCTATCATCTTGGCCACTTGCACTTGGCTAAGTCCCAGATCACGCAAAAACGCCACCGTGGGCTTCAGGTTGGCCTCAATGCTGTGACTCAAGATTCTAGGAAAGCCAGCTATCATCTTGACCATTTGCACTTGGCTAAGTCCCAAATCACGCAGAAACGCCACCGTGGGCTTCAGGTTGCCCTCAATGCTATAAGCCAAGACTTGAGGAAAGCCAGCTATTATCTTGGCCACCTGCACTTGGCTAAGTCTCAGATCACGCAGAAACGCCACGGTGGGCTTCAGGTTGGCCTCAATGCTGTAAGCCAAGACTTGAGGAAAGCCAGCTATTGTCTTGGCCACTTGCACTTGGCTAAGTCCCAGATCACGCAGAAACTCCACCGTGGGCTTCAGGTTGGCCTCAATGCTGTGACCCAAGATTCTAGGAAAGCCAGCTATAATCTTGGCCACTTGCACTTGGCTAAGTCCCAGATCACGCAGAAACGCCACCGTGGGCTTCAGGTTGGCCTCAATGCTGTGACCCAAGATTCTAGAAAAGCCAGCTATCATCTTGACCACTTGCACTTGGCTAAGTCCCAAATCACGCAGAAACGCCACCGTGGGCTTCAGGTCGGCCTCAATGCTGTGACCCAAGATTCTAGAAAAGCCAGCTATCATCTTGACCACTTGCACTTGGCTAAGTCCCAGATCACGCAGAAACGCCACCGTGGGCTGCAGGTTGGCTTCGATGCACAGGGGCAAGACTCGAGGCCACGTCTGCTTGGGAGTCTTCCCTTGGGGTCCTGTCAGGTGCAATGAGCTCGTCACAAAAGTAGGCAGCTGCTTGTCTCTATTCTCCAGGTCCACTGCAAAACTCCGTTGCACTTCTCTGGCCCTCCCGCGCCTCCACCAGGCTGGTGCTCCACAGGCGGCTGGGCCCAGAACAACAGAGAGCCCGACAGCTAACAGAACTTTGAGTGGGCGCCGGGAGGGGGCCGTCATCTGCCTGGTAAAGGCCCTAAACACTAGCTTCAGATACAAGATTGTTACTTTTACCAAACAACGTGACTGGGACTAAACTCCCTTGTGATCAAGGAGTTGCTTGGGCCGCAGGCCTGCGCGCGACAGTCGGAGTGCGTCAGCATGATGTTGGTAACTATCTAGGCCTGTACTATCGTATGAGGTTGTGGACCTTCGGATTCGGAGTTTGCGGAAGAGGCCCCAAGCGCTGATTGCTTTCGATCACCGGGTTTCGGGTGCGGGCTTGGTCTTTTACTTACTGGGGGTTAGTAGGGAATAAGGGAACATATTCTACAAGGGTTATATAGGGGCTACATTCCCTTCTTCCCTACTAACCGCCAGCAAGTGTAAGGTTGAGGACTGTAGCGGCTTCGGTTACGGTCCGGGGCCATGGGGTTTAATGCTGAGGGTTTGGAAGTCAAACTAAGGCCACCCTGTAATAGGGCAGAGAACACTGCTGCTAGACCTGAATCCCTAAAACTCAAACCCTAAACCTCAAACCCTAAAACCCTAAAACCCCAAACCCTAAACCCAAAACCTGAAACCCAAAACCTGAAAACCCCAAAACCCTTAACCCTAAAAGCCCAAAACCCTAGAAAGCCCACCCCGATCCAAGGTCAAATTCTCAGAAAAGAGCGGCCTTGATCTTGGAAAAAGCCCTGCGTTACAGAACCTAGCTACCCAAAACCTGTTCGCCTTTCCTTGTTGAAAGAACATCTCCGTCTTACACCTATGAGTTCGGGATACCTTGGTCACGCGCTTATCAGTCATCCAGTACCATGGGCTTTTCCAAGGCTAGTCCTTTGGTTTAGTTTGGGTGGCTTTTCACCAACATAACGTTATCGGCTACCCACTAGACGCGTAAGATGTCTACGATGTTTGTGTCTTTCTAGGCCCTAAACCCTAACTCGCTAAACCCTAGATCCCAAAATCCCTAAGCCCTGAATCTCTAAACCCTCAATGCCTAAACCTTAAAGCCTAAATCGCTAAACCCTAAACCCTAAATCCCTAAACTCCAAATCCCAAGTTCCCTTAACCCTAAACCCTAAATCCCTAAATCTTTCCCGGGATGGGTCATTGGCACGTCGCCGCCTCGCTAGAGCTACCTGAGAGCCTGCGAGCCCTCCCTGAACCATCAAGAGACGCTTAGGGTTTAGGGTTAGGGTTCAGGGTTTAGGGCTAATTTCAGAAATATGTGTTGTATTGTGAGGGTTATATAGGGATTATAGGGGTAATTGAAAATTTTCAGAAGGGGAGTCTACTTGGAGGGTCAGGGAGACTTAGTAAGTAGGTTAATAAGCTCTATAATCCATATAGTAACCCTAGCCATCCCAATTATTAGGCTAGTTGCTAAGTCACCCTGAGCCTCCGAGTACGGTCATACATACATACATACATACATACATACATACACACCCCTACATGCCCATTCTACAACATAGTACAAATGGTTCAGATCTTCATATCGCGATTTTTGGGATTTCGTCCCATGCCAGGGGCCACCTGAACCTGCCTTCTGTGGGAATTCTCAAGACAACCTCTCCACAAGGGCTTGGGTAGCTCCAGCGAGGTAGCGAAATGCCAACAACCCATCCCGGGAGAGATTTAGGGTTCAATGTTTAGGGGGTTAGGGCTTTGATCATTTATGGGGACCCTGCGAATCTCCCTTTATAACCTATATGCCTCTAAGATCCTTAAGGTAGCCCGTTTTTCTGCAAACCAATCATGTGGTGCTATGTTGATAAAGCTGCACGAAAAGCGGATCTGAGCTATAGTCTGAACTCCTAGTATCTCCCTTAATAACTCCTACAGTAGTCCCCTATATAATCCTGTATTTTAACCCCCTTTAGGGAGTTTAGATCCTAAACCCTAAAACCTATATTACCGCCTTTCATTCAGGAGATTAGACTATAACTCATCTGAGGCACTTCATGATCTTTGCGACCAGCTCCCCCTCTTCCTGTCGGCGGTTGCGTCTTTAGAGCTTAGGGTTCAGGGCTTGGGGGTTTAGGTGGGTTTGGGGGTTTAGGGTTGCTGTGTGGGGCTTTGGGATTGAGGTGTGGGACCAGTCGGATCTAGACGATCTAGGACGTCAGGGCTTTGGGATTGTTGGATTGAACGGCATTTCTTGTGGCCATAAAGAACTAAAGTACTATGTGCGACACCTGTACGACTCAACCCCAAAAAGAAGGTATCCGGGGTCGTTGGTTATAACTGAAAATAGTATACATGACAGATTGAGACGGCAAGCAAAAAAGCGTGTGATTTAAGGGCGCACTAGATTAAACAAAGCTCTTGTTTGGAAACATAAGCTGTGGATCTAAACAGCCCAAAGTAGGTACCATCTATTCATATACTACAGTGGTTTCCATTTTCTTTTCCGTTACTCCTATATACCACTTATTTTTATCCCTACATAGAACCGCTATAGAAAACCTATATATTGATATATATATATAACCCCTTATAATATAGACTTTAGGGCGGAAGGAATTATTAACAGACTTGGATCGCCAGGGAAAACCCAAACCGTAAACTTTGGACCCTAAATCCTAGACCGGACCCTAAACCCTATAACCCCAAACCCTGAGCCCTAAACTCAAGACCTTGAACAATCTCTAAACCCTTAACCCTAAACTCTGAAAGCTAAACCCTAAACTCTAAACCCTCAACCCCAAACCGTAAATCTTAAACCGAAGCTGGCCTTCTTGCAGCCATCGTGGTCGCCGAAGAGATGGCAGTTGTCGCTGACCACAGGCGCGCAGTTTGTCTGGCAAAAAGTTTACGGGTTTAGGGCGTCGGGGCTTGGAACCTAAACCCTAAACCCTACCTTCAACCCAACTTCCTACAGTTGTAAGGGCCATGCTGACTACTTGTCTGCCAAGTATATGGGTTTCACAGGACTGTACTTAATCGGCGTGCGGGATTTTGGGTAATCCCCGAACTAGCCTCCAGCAGGGGTATCTTTCTAGCCTATTTGCATGGACCTAACCATTTGAGACAACAGCCTTTGTGGTGTCTCACTGTGCGGGGCCCTAAGACGTTTCGGTGCGAGAGTCTAGCCTAGCCTACCCGGCGCTTTGTAGGGAATCAAGGCACTGATCCCTGTACGAGTCCTTTTGCATCCCCTGAAAAATTCCGTACAATCCCTGCCCGCCCCCTCTACTAAGCACCCGAGAGAAGCTGCAACTGAGGAGGATGGGCCTAGAGTACATATGACATAGGATTTCAAGCTTGTAAGGGCCTGCACGAGGCACCGATCAAAATCTTACATGGGGAAACTATGAAACAGGGAAGGAGGGTTAAGTGTAGCATCCTACAATGGTTTCTTGTTACCAAGAACCATTCAAAATGTAGCGTCTGGTACCTCAACCAAAGAATTTGTGGACTTGGAGCCATCGCTGAATGTGAGGATCAATATGCCGCGAGCATTGGCTTGTCATGTGGCAACGTGAGTTCCCAACAGACGTCAACGCAAGATGAAGACTGCAATCTACGCAGCACCATTCCGCGAAACGCGATCACCTACCCAGACTAAACCTTGAACTCCACCACTGCCCAAAGCCAATCCAAAGACTTCAGCTACGAGGTACACCTGTAGCTGTAGACATGAACACATAGCAAAGAGGGTTTGAGGGAGGCATCAGGAGTTTCCGCTTTCTTTTCCATCCCCCCCATATATCCCCATATAACTTGGGTACTGCCCCCACTATAACAGTTGGAGAATATTTCTAACATAGTTACATATGAGCTATAATCTACTCCTAGTATCCCCCTTAATAACCCCTATAGTAGTCCCCTACATAACCGCATTTAAGAAGTTCAGACTATAACTCATATGGCCACCCAACATAGAACCCTAGTTGCTCAGCCTATGGCCTTGTCCTTCCAAGAGAAGTGCTCCAGCTGCGTCAGGCGCCTCTGACTGCTTCTTTCAGCGGCTGCTTTTCGGGAAAAGGGTTTAGGGTTTGGGGCTTCGGGTTCAGGGTAGGTGCCCTCTTAAACTTTGGTTTACATAAGCCCAAATATTGATGCTTTCTGGTCGTTTCCTTTCGAACATGGGGTCATGGATCGTTCGGCTTTTGTTTGTAGATGCATTCTGACGATGGCGGTCTACACGCACATGCCTAGATGGACCCCCCACCCTGTAATTGTGCTATAAGAGATATGTCAGAGGACCTTGATATCTTAACCGTTATGCCTCATACTACTATTCGGTGGGGCGTCCACCTAAGTCATGCGCGGACATGCTCTCAGCCTCGAACGCCATGTTTGGGCGAGCTCTGTACTGGAGCTCTAGGAGTGGGGGAGTCACTGTTGAGGGGCATCTACGGGGTTATGTAGTGTTTAGGGCTTAGGGCTTAGGGCTTAGGGCTTAGGGTTTAGGGTGTAGGGATTATTTAGGAATCCCAGAGGGTCCATGTACCCAATATTTGGATACTTGGGACCTGGGTAATAGTAATTACAGTATAGGCTTTGGGTAAGTATATGATTATTAGGTACTTGGACCCTTAGGGATTATTGCAAGGATCCACTCNNCCACTCCCCCACTCTCCCTTGAGCAGCAGTAAGGCTCTCGGATAACAGGGTGTTACTGGATTCTTACAGGCTAGGCGGCATTCTTTGGGAATGTGAATGCGCAGCTTTGGGTTAATCGCGCTAGCCGAGGCAGGCTAATTTCCAAACTCTGATCCTGGAACCTAAAGCTATACATATGGGTGGTTGTCAAA
>CAJNIZ010042829.1:31649-60555 GCA_905231905.1 Symbiodinium pilosum
TTTGACAACCACCCATATGATGAACCCTAACTCAATCTTCAACTGTCTCACGCGCTAAGACCATCTCAGCAGGTTACCTTCGGTTCGGGTTCTGTCTACAAACGATGCCTGCTTTGGGCGCCAAGTTCTGAACATGGTGGTAAAGCGAGATCTTAAAACCTTGGACCCAGACCAGAGGGCCAAGCAGCTTCGCAAATGTCCTCCTTACGAACTGGCAGCTATCATGTTGGCTTTGAAGAGGATACAGCGTCAAACCTGATTGCAGATTTGCATCCTGCCCTGCCATCCCCATGAACAAAATCTGTCACATCTTCTCATCCTGGACCCTAAACCCTACACCCTNNACCCTAAACCCTAAACCCATGCCCAAAGCATGGAATGCTTACAGCCCTTCACCTCGGAGCCACTCTGGACCTGAGGGCCCTAGGCCCTGCCCTGAATAACTCCCAGATTTTATCCCTGTACATATGGTCCCCCTTAAGTAGATAGAATATGGGGTATATGGGGATCCTATAATAAGAATAAACCCAAAGCCATATTCTATCTACTTAAGGGGGACTATATCCCCAATATACTACAGTTGTTTCCATGTTCTTTTCCATTATCCCTATATAACCGCATCCTCACTCATATTTATAACCTTCAGACATTCCGACGCCAGACACCTCAAAGTGAAGGGGATGTTGAGGTGCCCAGCGTTCAGCGTCTTCCTCGGCAGTCCAACTTGCAGGCTCGGTCTTGTTTAGGGTTTAGGGTTTAGGGTTTAGGGTTTAGGGCGCCTCAAAGATAAGGTCTTAGTCTTGCATCGTAGACTGAGACTTTATGGCTTGGACGTTTATTACTGTCACTTTTCCTTTCACCCCTAAACCCTAAACCCTAAACCCATAACCCAAACTAAACCCTATTATTACCCATATAATAACTGTTATAGACTTTTCCGTGCTCTGAAGCTTGGCATTGCAACCTGGGGCTAGCCCCCCAAACATTACACCTCAAGCTGAGGGCGGTCCCCATGATAAGGATTATAGTATATTGGGGTCTATTTGGGGTCCCCCTATTTAGGGAATCTGCCATATGGTAGTTTTCATGACTAGGAGACGCCAGTAATTATAGACCCCCAAAACATTACAGTCCTTAATAAGTGTAATGGGAAGCCCCTATTAAAAAAGGACCCGTAATCTTGGAAACCCATCCTTTTACCTTTTCCGCCTCATTTCCAGAAACTGCGCGCATGCATCCAATCCCTTTGAGAACCTCAAGAGGGACTCAATTCAATAAACCCTATATAACCCCAATAGAACCTCAAAAGGGACTCATACAATAAACCCTATACAACCCCAATATGACCCCAATATACGTAAACCCTATACAATCTGCATTAAATCCCCAGACCTTCCCGGGATCCCGAAGTATGAGATTAGGGAGAACCTGCACTTGTGGCCTCAGCATATAGTCCCCCTTAAGTAGATATAACATGTCTTCGGGATGCTTCGGGTATATTTGAATAAGATCCCCATATACCCCATGTTCTATCTACTTAAGGGGGACTATAAACAAGAACTCACTCATCCTTATAGCCATGGACAAAGATGCTGACTTCCCTTGGGAAAAAAAGAACCCCAATTCTTTGCTCATTATACTCGGAGTGTAGGAACCCCCAAAAGACTGAAATGCAAGTACTAACTAGATGTTGCACACAAAGTCCAAGCGGGGCATGATGCAAAGGTGGGTGCTTCCCCTGGCCCTGGCAGAAACGGTGTCCCGAACAAACATTGAATGCTTCAGACCTGGAAGAGGGTTTAGGGTTTAGGGTTTGGGGCTTAGGGTTTAGGCTTCCTATGCTGGCTCCGTGACTGTGCTCAATCAAATGACGTCCTGAAAAGTGGAAAACGTGCCCACTGGAGCACACCACATAGCAGGAACCCAAAAAGACCACCGAATCCTAAAGCACAGCAAGCCGAAAAACGGGTGCGGCCAACAATTGCAAGAATCTACAGGGCTCCCGAACCCCAACGCAGAAAAATGCTTCTAAACCCTAAACCCTAATCCCTAAACCCTAAACCCTACCCAGCAGCAAGGCTGTGAGCTGGCCGAATGTATCAGGAATTGATCCTTCCAGCTCGTTACCTTGCTGTGGATATAGTTCCCCTTCGGTAGATAGAATATGGGGTTTAGGGTTTGGGGATTAGGGATTTAGGGTTTGGGGATTAGGGTTTTGGGTTTGGGGATTAGGGTTTAGGGAGAATAGTCCCCCTTAAGTAGATAGAATATGGGGTATATGGGGATCTTATTATGAGATACCCGAAGCCATATTCTATCCACTTAAGGGGGAAGTATATCTAGAGAATTCGGATATGCTAGTTTCCGGGCATAGGGGTACCTTTAAAGTGGACTATATAGGGGACACATTTTAGGGTTTTGGGTTTCCATAAGTAGGGAGAGCTTTTGCGGGTCTCTACTATAGTAAGAGCTATAGCATTTGGAGGTTTAATTGAGGAAACCACCAAGTTTGGGTAGAGACTGCTGGGACCTTCCAGAGCTGGCTTACTAGCTTTCAAAAACTGTCTCCATCCAGCGCGTACCTGAAGCCTAAGCATGGCAGAACCCATTAAGCATTCCAGAGTGGGTTTGGAGTTTAGGGCTTAGGGTTACTGTCGCGATTGTGAGATTCCCCTTGCAGACTTGTTTTGGGATCCTTTGATCAGTTCCCAACAGGTTCCTCCCCCACAAACCGTTCATTGAGCCCAGAAACCCATGTAATCCCTATGCCTCCCATGATTAAAAATTGCATACACCCTAATGCTAGAAATGTTTCCCGGGTTACTACATGTAAGATGTATCCTTAGAAGGCTGGGAAGGTGTCCAATAAAACGCTTTGTGGGTAATACCGACCTTTGAAATGCCTCTCCCCCCTTCAACACATGCATATGACAAATCTTCTCCCAAAGAAATAATGTGGCACCCAGTGGTACAATGAGAGCAGGGGACTGTAGGCCCCATGAGCTTTAGGGTTTAGGGTTATGGTTTAGGGGTTCAGGGATTAGGAGTTGGGAGTGTATGGACTTGTGGCTCAGGCTGTGGTCAGGGGTTGGGGTCTCAAGGTTTAGGTTGAACCCCAATCGAATCCTGAAGCACAGCATGTCAGGAAACATTCAGAAGCCTACACATAAAACAGGTGTCATGTGGGAAAACCGGCGGTAGCAGAGGACCTTAATACAAAGACCCGTCCCGGGCTGAATTTAGGACATCCTCAGTTTCCAGCGACAAGTGTCAAGAATCTGCTTGTGACTTTCTTTGAATATTGGACCATTATGGGAGAACTTGGGGGCTTATGCATTCGAGCTGATGTTGAAATACCACCAGCAAGTCTTGTTTGGAGCAGCAACTATGAAAACTGTAATTTCGGTATGTAGAAACCTCAGAACGAAAATGAAACATGTTGCCAACGCCCTGGATTCAATGCTGGGGAGTATGCTATATACGCACCAGAAAATTGTTGGGGAGGGCGGGGGGGCTATATACATAGTATGTCGTGACCAGGCGCAAAAACTGTCAGGCGTCGACAATTCTTACTCTGCTCTGAGGATCTGCAGCCCCATCGACCTACAGCTTAATAGTCACTACTCCTTGATTTGTAGGTATAACATATAAAACTGTAGGTGATTGAGGCAACACATATTCCTCAACTCTGCACCTACCCTCTATTAGGGCCCAAATACCCAATAATAAGGGCCATATATCCCCGAAAAAAGGTGCTAGGAATTTATTGGTTCGGACGCCCAAAAAACCATATTATAAGTGAAGAGCATACTTCGAGAGTCAGGGAGACTTTGTAAGTAGGTCAGTAATTGGGACAACTGGGGCTACTTTCTGGAATAGAAGGGCTATCAACCTACTTACTAAGCCGCCCTGGCCCTCCAAGTACCAAAATCCGCCGAAGGTCCCCCTTAATCCCCCAATATAGACCCCAAAATATTATAATCCATATTATGAGGGCCCCCAAAATGGTACCCCTAATTTTTGGAAACCCCAATCCCTATAATCCCCTATATAATCCCAGCTTCCATTTCATTTTCCATTTTCTTTTCCATTTGATTCTCCATTACATTAGGTACCCCTTATTTTGGGAACCCCTACCAAAATCCGCCGAAGGTCCATGCAGCTCTAGCGCCGTGAGCTCCACCAGGTTTCCCAAAGTCTCCGGAACAGGTCCAGAGAATGCCTGCAGTGACCGTTTAGAATAAGGGAAATACCGGGGATACATAGTGCCCCTTGAGTAGATAGAATATGGCTTTGAGTATCTTATAATAAGATCCCCATATGCCCCATATTCTGTCTACTTAAGGGGGACTATATACAACTATGGGGTTCATGGCACAACTGTTTTTCCAACTGTTGGTGGGTGGGGGGCAGAGCCCAGAGAATTCCTTCACAATGAGTTCAGGCTGCGGGGGGTATTGTATAGGTTTAAGGTTTGGGGCTTAAGGTTAGGGTACTGCCCTTCACGCCATTTTTGTAGCCTCACCAATCTCAGAATGAAAGGGCCCCAATGCACCCACAGGCTTCAAACATGCAAGACACAAACAGCTGATATGACAAAGGCCTCCATGACAGTCATACCCTTCCTGCCCAAAGTTTCCAAGAGCTGCGACGTCCCTGGTAAATCGGAATATCACCCGTTAGGTTGTTGAAGGTTCAAGTTTCTTGAAAGGCGGATTAAAATTATAGTCCCCTTTAAGTAGATAGAATATGGCTTTGGGTAGATTATAATAAGATCCCCATACACCCCATATTCTAGATACTTAAGGGGAACTATACCATGATGTTCATTGGGGTGCCGGGTTTACTGACTGCATCTGCAGAACACCAATTGCCCAGAGAACGTGAGTAGTGCCCTTTAGCAGTTGAAGCCCTAAAACCCTGAACCCCAAACCTTGGGTACTGGCCCCCTTCAGTAACAGTTGGATAATATAATTTATATGGTTATATATAGCCGTTAATAGGACCCCTAATATAGACTGTTACTGTGTGGGGGCAGTACCCAACCCCAAACCCCAAGTGAACCCTGGAGTCCTAAAGCCTCCGTATTGAGGCGCATGAAGCGCTAAACCCTACACAGAAACCCTGACCACAATTTCCCAAAGCCCAATCCCCCACCATAATCCCTATACCCCTTATGTACTTATGCACCCCTATAATCCCTTCAAAGGGTTCCTTACAAAAGTACTAATCCCTATATCCCTTTGTCCCTGTAACTCCCTATGATCCCCTTAAAGGGTTCCTAAAGGTACAAGGACCCCCCAAAACATGTCCGTGGCGCATTGTTCGCAAGCGATAAGACGCTCAGCTCCGACAAGCGCCCCAACTCTGCGCCAAGGCTTCCTCCAGAAATCTAAGGGTCTGGTGTTTAGAGCTTAGGGTTTAGGGTTTAGGGCTTAAGGTTTTGGAGTTTGGGATTTAGGCTTTGTGGCTTAGGATTTTGGCGCTTATTCTTGATTCAGGGTCTGAGATTTCGGGTTTACGGTTTTGGATTTGGGATTTCAGGTTTGAGGTTTAGGGTCTGAGGTTGGATGTTTGGGTTCTTTTTATGGGCCCTTGACCCTTTGGGTCCTTATTCATACCGAATACACACCCTAAACCCTAAACTCCTATTCATGCCCAATTAAAGGGCTGGAAACAGGTAGGGCCCACATAAAGGGCCGTGGTTAGGACGTTAGGGTTGAGGGTTGGGGATTTAGGGTCGGGGGTGTGAAGTTGAGGGATAAGCTGTGGGTATTCCAGGTTTAGAGTGCAGAGTTCAGGGCATAGGGTTTGGGCGTTCTAGGTTCTAGGGCTTTTTAGGACTTATATAAGGACTATAGGGTCAAGGGCTAAAGGCCTAGGAAGGTATATTACGAAACTCGAAGCCTCGGAAAACTGGTAACTTGTCAGGATGCATGATGTGTGGCGCCCCGGCGGTAAATAGGGAAGGAGCTCTACACCCTAAACCCTGAACCCCAGACGGAAACCCCAAATCCTAAGTCCCTAAATCCTAACGGATCCCATGAGGCAAGGAGACTCTCGGGTGCGTGGTCATCATCTAGAACACGCGTATATAGACCTCATACAACCCCGTCACCCTTGCTACCCACCTGGAAACTACCCACTGCGGGTGTCCTTGATCGAGTAGTCCCTGTGAAATCACCGGTAACATGCCTATGCATTCCCCACTATCCACCAGCAAGTTTGCCATTCTGCTACGTGGAGGCCATTTGGACTTCGTACGCCTACCTAATTATCCCTGATAACCGGTACCCCTATTCATGGCACCATAACTCTTCCTACTAAGTAGACTCACTGAATCATGCAAGCCTCTAAGGAGTTCCTTCCATTGACATCCTAAACCCTAGGCCTGAACCCTACACCTAAACCCTAAACCCTAAAGCCTAAACCCTACACCTATTCACCTGTGAACTTTGCTGCGAGCCTGAGAGCTCGTTGCTGCTCACATTGACTTCCTTCATTGAGAGAAAACTATCTGTTTTTCCATTAGGATTATGCGGTTTAGAGTTTACAGGTATTGTAAATTCTGTGCTTCAACGAGGGCTTTAGCACAATAGCAAAACAAAGAAAGATTGCAACAATGACTCAATTATGGCCTCGATCTTATACTAAGTCACCTTGCTTGCGTGAATGCAGGCGAGTTTGGGGGAACTTAAGGGGTTGTACAAGTAGTGATAAGGACTTCACGAGTAAAGCTCTACCTGAATTTGATGTTGAAAGTTCATGGATCTGCGCGAGGAGGAGCCCCCACCCTGTAATAGTGGTATAATAGGAATATATGAGGATCCTAGTATAATGCTTGTCATCCCTCACAGACGCTATTACTGGGTGGGGAGTCCACCTAAGATCTTAGCTATCGCTTCCAGTGGGTTGGTGGGTCCAGGGGCTCAGGTCGCGGGATCTCAGTGCTGCAATTCATATGCGCGCCGTTTGAAGGCCGAAATTTCTGCCGAAGGAAAGATGGTAGTTCCCCAAAACAGGGTCCCATTTTGGCATCCTAGGTAGTAGGTGCCGTAATATAATCTATAGCCAAAAGAGCTCCAACACCAATATAAATAGGATTCATGCAGGCTTCTGCACGAAGCTTGCCACCCTAAACCCTAAACAACAAGCTTGCGCAAAGCACTCCCAAGTCCAACACCGCGCTCTGCAATGCTAGCAACCTTGAGCCCTCAGGTTTATTGTTTAGGGTTTAGGGTTTGTGGGCCCTTTTCTCCAAGTCCGAAGGCTCCAGAGAACACTTACAGCAAGATCAAGGATTTAGAGGTTTAGGGTTTAGGGGGTCTAGGGGGTTTAAGGTTTAGGGGGTCTAGGGGTTTAGGGGTTTGGGTTTTTAGGGGGTTTAGGATGTGTCCATTATTGGCTAGGTGGCACTCAATGACGCAACCAACTAATGGTGGCACGGCAGGAATAATGTCGGGGCCCCAACACATGCGAGTACCATTCTCCCTCGTGGCCACTGTAGGCTACAGCAAGCGGCCAGCCAAAACAAACAATCCTAGACCCTAAACCCTAAATAGTAGGTTCCATTTTCTTTTCCATTATCCAAATATAACCCTAATATAACCCTAATATACTATTACAGCCCTCCAAGAGCCCAATGTGGCTTCTCAAGACAGGGTGTCCGTAGGGACCCTGGGAAACACACGGGGAGGGGAACCCTATAGCCGGTGTTTTGTTAAAGTCGCCAATGCTGGTAGCCACAACTACCAGATGACCCAACACCGGACCAGCAATGTTGACAGATGTAGCCAAGAGCCCTATAGGTCCGGGGATCTTATTATAGTATACCCAAAGCCTTAAAGCCATATGCTATCTACTTAAGGGGGACTATAAATCCTACATCCTAAACCCAGCGCCAGAGTAGTGGACCTTACAGGTCGAACAAGCAACAGCAACGCTTATGGTGTGGGGTTTAGGGTTCAGGGTGTTAGGGTTTAGGGTAACAACGAGAACAAGCAACCTGCACACAGGGCTTGTGAACAGCAGATACAAGGACTTCGGGCGACCGGCAAGGACAACAACAAATAACGCCAGTGCAACAGCAACTAAACCAATCAAAGCAAGTTGGGCAATCACCACCATATAGCGAAAGCAGCACGAGATTTGAACACTCACCAAAATGTTGCTATGGAGGCAGAGGGTTTCACAGCCACTTCACAAAATGGGAACCTTTCTGGGGGTCCCTATAATGAGGATTATAGTATATTGGGGTCTACATTGGGGTCCCATTATTTTGGGAAGCTGCTTGGGGCGCTCTGCCTTCGAGGACGCACTTTTCACCGACTAGCGGCTTCCAGAGCTGTAGGCGTACCCATTGGGGTAATATTAGGGCTATATTGGGTTCCCAATAATGGAGAATCAAATGGAAAAGAACATGGAAAATGAATTGGAAACTGGGGGAAAATAGGTTTTGAGGGTTCTATTGGGGTTATATGGGGATAATGGAAAAGACAACGGAAGCTACTATTTAGGGTTTAGGGTTTAGGGCTATGATTGAAGTGCCTTGAACTTAAGCGGGCTTACCCTAGGGCTCCCATTTATCTAAATAATGGGAACTGGGTTCTATGTACCCTATAGTTACATAGCCCAGTAACCTACTATTTAGGTAACTGGAGCCCTAAGGCTCCAAGGACCAAAAAAATAGGGTTTTCGGGCCTAAATACTAGAATCCTTATGGTATTTGGCCCCTAAAACCCTAGTATTTGGGTCCTTGGACCCTTAGGGTTTAAACTTATAAAGGGGCGTTCTAGGATTTAGGGAAACTGGGTTACATAAAGAGTTGTTACGCATCGTGTATGGCCGCCTCATGCTGCTTACTGAGAAATTGTGAAGTAGACCCGCGATTCGAGTTCCAAGACTTGAGGGAACACAACGACATGATATGATGAGATATGATATGCAGTGTTTCTCAAAAGCATCCTCCGCAAAAATGGCCGCCAGTCTGCTTCCAATCCCTCTATATCCTTCGGCCCTGGGGCTATCGCGGAGCCTTGTTTTGAGAAACCTTACGTGCGGCATCCCAAGTGCAGGCTTGGCGTGCCTGACGTGGCATGGGGGCCTTCTGCATATAGTCCCCCTTCAGTAGATAGAATATGGCCTTGGGTATATTACAATAAGAACCCCATATACCCCAATTCTATCTACTTCAGGGGGACTATAATCCACCCAAAGAGGAGAGCTACACTCAGGATCCTGAATTTCGGGCCCTGCTATGCATGCCAAGCCTGTCAGCACTCCGACAGTCGGTTTTGGGTCCAGGGTTGCCAAAATCTGAAAGTTTAGTTGGTGCCGGCATCTTGTTTTCGATATGACAGATGCACATGCACTTCACTTGCGAGAAACTCGACATGCTCGAGGTCAAAACTAACACAGACTTCTCTAAAACGATCTAATCACCTCCCTCCATAATGAATATCCCCAATATGATACCGTTATACAGCGGTGGCAGAACTATTAATTGTTAGAGGGAGTTTTATGATCAATGGAACAAGATTAAAAAGGTTTGGCATGAGGCCTCCCGTACTGCGGTCTGGCAGAGTGTTCCCCCAGCAGGCACATTAGCCCATCGTCCTGCCGTCATGTGTCCTGCACCTGAACACGTTGGCCTCAAGGGAACTTTCGTTTGTAATAAACGTATGCTTTCCACCGGTAAGCACCGTCACAAACCTGCAACCGGCCCTCACACCCGGCCACCGGTGTGTGGGAGTTGCGTTGCAGGTGCAACAACTCCCGTCGGTAGGGCTGCAAAGCACAACCAAGTACATGATAACTCATCCAATAGAATCTCAACGGTGCCATACGGCTACAGACTGCGCACTTGGGCTATACCACAAGTAATCCCTTCCCGCTTATGGTGAAACACTTCCGCCACCGCCGACAGACATGGAGTGTTCCCTCTGAGAACTTTACATGTTATATATATATATATCTATATCATACACCCGAAAATATGCTGATATATACCTACAGGGGGACCTGCTTGATGATCATGGGGTGGAGGGCCGGGGAGTGTTTAACTTTACGGCAATCGAACTTTTTTCAAGTCATGGGCTCCCTTGGTACTGAAGAACAAGAACTTCCGAGGGGCCATAAAGGAAGATCCTAAAATTAAAAGCACTCATCAGAGTAGGGTGTGCTGGTAGTTGAACCAAGTAAGGTTATGTGCCTCTTATGCCAAAGTACAAATATGATCCCCCCACCCCTAGTAGTACATATTGCGAGCTACTATGTACTGGTACTAGCCTGAGAAAAATTACCACTAAGAGCGTGGCGGATTTATAGTCAGGTGGAAGAAAGTATCAAAACCCTCAACACTCAACTCTAAACTCTAAGCCCTAAACCCTAAAGCCCTAAACGCTATACCCTATTTAAAACACGACATATCTGGCCTTCAGGCGCAAGAGCCTTCCGAAAGACTTTGGCAGAGAGCCGGTAAAGCCGTTGTTCTGTAGACGTAGAATCTGTAACCTCGGGGGATCTCCAGGGGTGTGTGCGCGGGCACGCATGAGCTTACTGGGGGTTAGTAGGGGATAAAGGAACATGTACAGTTTAGGGTTTACGGTTCAGGGTTATAAGTTTAGGGTTTAGGGGTTAGGGTTTAAGGTTGAGACTGACAAATCCCAAATTCTGTTTGCTCCAAAGGATTATGTAGGGGCTATACATGGGTTATATATTATGGAATTAACAGTGATAATATGTGATAATTATGGGGTGGTTCTGTAGGTGATCTACAGGGGTACAGTTTTGTTCTGCAAAAGACTCGTGTCATCCGGAAAAGACTTAAGAAGGCTTGTAGGATATTCACAACTTAGGTCTCCCTAACCCTGAACAGTGTCCGCAGGCAGAGAGTGTAGGTGAAACTGGCCATCGTTAGGGTTTAGGGTTTAGTGACTTGATGTCGAGGGCACAAGGGGGCTACACGAGCATTTCTCGAAACAATGGGCTCTGTTAGTTCGCGCGCCCTGTAGGCCTGATGAGTTCGGATCGTTGCCCTGTGCCCTTAACTCCAACCTTCAGAGTCCAAGTACACCAGAATTATATACGTCGCAGAAGCTTGTGCTACAATTACCAATACCCAACTCCTATGCACCCACTTTTTGCGTACATGGACCCTATACCCTATGCTCTGAAACCTATACTCTGAACCCTAAGCTTGAAGTCGTTCATCCCAAAACCCTGGACAGATGTCACAATGTGTGGTTTGGAGCTTTAGGGACTTGCAGGAAAGACTTACAGCAATTGGGTTCAGGGCTGCTGGGTCTATTCGGAGGGTCAGGGAGACTTAGCACATAGGTTGCTGATGGTGATACTTGGTTAGTATAGGTGGCAGGTATACTTATAACCCTAAACCCCTAAACCCTAAACCCTAAACCTTTTGAGTCTCCCTGACCCTCCAAGTAGGCTTCAGGTCTGTATCCTGAATCTGGTCGTGCACAGAGGGGTGCAGGGTTGAGGTCTCTCATGGGACAAAAGCTGTATTCCGTGAAGCCAGGCATCCTATAGCCCAGAAAGGGAATTATTATTATAGAATTTAGGACCCAACATAATCATAATTTGTAGACTTAGATACCCAGGGTTTAGTCTACTTCATCACTAACGGTCCTCAAGTTCCTGAAAGTTCACGCGCTGGAAGCTGTTGAAACGGGCGGTTTAGGGTTTAGGGTTGGTATGCAGGGGTCGACTATGTAGGGGACACGTCACCAAGGAAAGGGGCAAAACAACTTGAGAAAATGCAGTACAAGCACTTGGTCATCTATCATGGGCTCAGGCGTTAACAGGCCTTCAACCCTAAACCCTAAACCCACCCTATCCGAAGCTCCACAAAACAGCTGCGTCGCTGCGTCAGCGAACCGAAGTCGTCCTCTGCGCAATCGAGCCATGGATTCTGGTTAAGGCTGTAGGGATGTAAGGGCAAAGAGTTTAGGGATAGCAGGGATGTTGAGGTATTGCATCGAAGGGGTGTCAAAAAGATGCAAGATCTCAACGCGGATGAGGGATGTTAGTTAGGCCTGCACTCTAAAACCTGTCTTGTGTTCAGCTTTTTGCGTTTAGAGTTTAGGGCTGGGGTTTAGGATTTAGGATTTGTTAGATGTTTGTCTGCTTGGATGTCAGGATACGATTTGTGGTCTATGGTCTCCCCAAGTGCACACCCAACATATAGACGCACCAATGTTCCTAAAGAACGCTGTGTACACTCACCAAAAACCCACAATCATGTCCCACTTCATATCAGCCCAGTGTCCATTTCCTTGTCTGACGCGTTTCGCTCTTCCTTGTCTGACGCGTTTCGCTCTTGGGGCTGTTGGTTAAATACCCCTGAATGCCTCTGCACCTTATACATGCCAAATATGTATGCGCCCTAGATCCTAAACCCTAAACCCTGGACCCTTCTATGCTCAGCCAAGTTGCTCGAAGTGGACCTGTTAATTTGTTTCCAGCCTTGGTGGAGTCTCCACATTCCAGACTACCCTGGCTAAGTTTAGGGACTAGGGTTTAGGGATTAGGGTTTAAGGTTTCGGGATTAGAATTTAAGCTTTCCGGGTTGTCTATGAATGTCTTGGTGTTTTGATGTGCTGATGTTACTTACAAATTCATATGGTGCGCACGAGGGATGCTACGTTCAATGGGTCATGCAATGGCGTTTAAAAGTACAGCCAGGCTCAGGGGATGCTGTGCGGCAACCGCTTGGGCGGTCTAAGTTACACTGCGACCTTTGACGGGTTTGCGGGGTTCCCATAACAGATACTTTTTGAGGGTGCTTACAATAAGGATTGTACTATTTGGGGGTCTATATTTGGGGTCTCCCTATGTCTTGAAACTACCGTTTAGATCAAAGGTTGTACTGCAAAAGGCGCTGCAAGCGGAAGTACTTGGAAACCATAGAACTCGGGGCAGCTAGACCAAAGCTTCCATCATGGGTTTCCATACTACCCCCTCCACACTACCACACCCCCCTCGAGGTTCCCACTTAATTAACCTTGATTGAATCTCATTATCCATAAATTACCTGAATTAAGGGGAGAACCTAGGGGGTAGTACAGTATAGAGGGGGGTAGTGGGGGAACCCATGGTTCCAATGAAAAGACTGCTCCCCACAATCCTGAACCATGACATACCCAGGCTCCAACTCAAGCATAAGTCCCAAACCCTAGACCATGACCCCCAACCCCTGAATCCTAACCCCTAAACCTGTAAACCCTGTAAGCCCTGTAAACCTTAACTCCTAAACTCTAAATCTAACAAACAAGGCGAGGTAGGACTCAAACCCCTGAGCTGTACAGGACTTGGTCATCTAAACAAAATCTAGAATTTAGGAGGACCCCCCCCCACCCTGTAATAGTGACTATAAGGGATACTAGTAACTATATTTGGGTCCTCTTATATTCCTATTATACCACTATTACAGGGTGGGGGGTCCACCTAATCTAGAATCTAAAATCTTCAGCTCCCAGCCCATCCCCTAACCCTAAACGCGATTGGGTAGGGTTTAGGGTTTAGGGTTTAGGGTTTAACCCCAAAAACAAAAACCCTGAAACCCAAAACAACACTCATAGGGCCCCTATGTCAGGCCAAGGCCATGACGTTATGATAAGAACCTACCCCTCCTGTACCACTCCCCCCAACGGTTCCCCCTTAATCTCAAATTCCCTAAATAAGGTTGGCTGACGGTAAAGGGGAACCCTCATCTTGAGCCATCAGCCTCAAAGCCCCGAACCCTCCCCAGACCCCAAACCCTGAACCCTGAAATTCAAGGGCTCCCCCAAGACGGCCCGCAAATAGCAGGTCCTCTACCTCCGACCCAAAGGTACAACCCTTAATCCTAGTTGAAACTGGAAAGCTTTCAGCGCCAAAGCCCTAAAAGGTTTCAGAAGTTTAGGATGTAGGGTATGCCCCACAAACCCCCAAAGCCTAAAAAAGCCGAAGCCCCAAAAACCTGAACCAAAGACCCTCAGAGCCTTAATCCTCAACCCTAGAAGCGAAACCCCTAGAAGCATAAACCCTAACGTAGCTTCCATCTTCTTGTCCATCATCCCCATATAACCCCTCTAATCAGGCCCTACATAATCCCCATAAACGTTTGGGAAACCCTAAATCCCTAACGGGCCTACATGCCAAAAGCCTAAAACCAAAAACACAAAGCCCTGCAATCCTTAAGCTGAAGCCCTGCGGCACAAAGCCACGGTTTAGGGCTTAGGGGGCTTAGGGTTTAAGGTGTATCGGGTTGAAGGACCATTGAAGGATTACGGTCTAGGCTTGAGGGTCTAAGGTTTAGGGTTCAAGGTCTAAGGTTTAGGGTTTAAGGTTTAGGGCTTAGGTTTCTAAGATTCAGGGTTTAGGGTTGCAAGTTTAGGGTTTGCGGAAAAGCCAGGCGGCCAGGTCGAGGACCTGAAGCTGGCGCAGCCTGAGTACTACTGCTGCTGCTAGTGCTTACTACTACTACTACTACTACTACTACTTCTACTACTACTACTACTACTACTACTACTGCAGGGGCCTACTAACAAGCCTAAATAGTGGGAATAGAAGAAAAGGGTGTAAAACGGATGCGTATGTATATGTGTATCTATCTATATATATATATCTATATGCACATATATAGATTATATGGGGACATCTGTAGGGGCCTACTAGAAGGACTAAATACTGGGTTTTGGCGTTTGGGGTTCAGGTTTAGATTGTAGGGATGGATGGATAGATAGATAGATTCGATATCTATCTATATCTATATATACTAGACACACGCGCGTGCTTCGCACGCGCTTACTGTCTGTAACCAGGCTTTGTAACTGAGCAAGGCTCTAAACCAGGATGCATTTATAGTACACCCCTCTATATTGAAGCATACCCCCGCCCCGGTGTGGTCTTGTGGCCTGTGGTCTGGGTCTCGTGGTTAGATTCGGTTAGATCAAGGTTTAGAGAGGGTTTGCAATGTTTGTAGAGGATTCAATCCATTGCCCCACCCTCCCTCGTGGTCTACGGTCATGTGGCCTGTTGGACCGGTTGTAGAGGGTTTATAATGTTTATGGAGGGTATAACCCATTACCCCCAACCCACCCCTGAGGTTCTGTGGCCTGTGTTCTGGGTCTTGATGGTTACATGAGGTATATCTTGGATTTATCGTGTTCATGGAAAGTTTGTAAATGGTGCACGGTGGTTTCCAATTGGGTTTACAGAGGAGGTTTCATGGTTGTACGGAACTGTTATATAAGATGAGGACCATCCTGACCCCTGTGATTGTGAGTACTGTTAATCACGACAACTGCATGAGGTTCAAAGCTACGACAGTAGAGACATTGCGATGAGGATCTCTGTCAAAGGTCCAGGGGGAGGGGGTTCGGGCGGGGTCAAAACCAAACTTGAAAGGGGGGGGGGGCCAAAACTCCTCAGGGCAGGGTCAGGGGGGTCGGGGGGGCCTCCTACCCGGGGGGGGGTCCAGGGCGGGGGAAAGGGAAGGGTCCTGGGCCTACAAAACAAGGCTTTTGAGCGGGGAACAGGGGCCAGCTTGCCACCGGGCTAGGGGTCCTGAACGTTTATATATATATATACATATCGATATATATATATATGGACGGGTATGGCACACAGAGCTACCTGCCGATATTGTCCTCAGAATCAGACGGCTAGGTTTGGCTTTCCAGGGTCATGGTTTAGGGCTGAGGGTTTAGGGCTTAGGGTGTAGTGTTTAGGGATTACGCCTTAGGGCTCAGGGTCTAGGGCTTAGAGTTTAGGGTTCAGGATTGGGGACCAGAGTAACATGCTGATACCACCTTTAAGGTATTGATAAGGAACTTAGCATACAATCACAAAGAACTCTTTTCTGTTTCTCACCAGCTACCCACGTTTGACACTCTGGGACCGACCTCAAGGGGAAGCCGTTACAAGGGGAGAGCAGAAAGACCTTACAGAGTTTTTCAAGCCGGGTAGGTAGACGTGTACCGTGCCCAACTCACGCAATAACGCTGGGGTGGGGTCATCGACAATGATTGGCTTTTGCATTGGTGTGTTTCCCAGAGTCCGAGTATGACAAAGCAGAGAATTTGTTGGGCCTCGGGAACTTAGCAACTGGGGACAATGTGGATCATTGTAATCTCAGAACTTGCAGAATCCAGCTTCTTCAGCAACAGAAATGTGTGCCGAGGGGCTGTGGGTTGCGATTAAGAAAGTAAAGTTATGGGTGTACAGTATTGTATATCTATATGTATATATATATGTATAGTAAATAAAAGGATTTCCTTGTAGTGGTGATTTCAAATAAAAAAAAGCTCACGAGCGGCAGCCCATGTTTGAGGATCAAGTTGGTGCTGGCTTGCTACTCTCGCCCTGAGCCCCAAACCCTTTAAACTCAAAACCCTAAACTGAGTTGCTGTTAAGGAACTTAAATTAAGTTACCATAATGGGTATATATCGTAAATAATATGGTAACTTAATTTAACTTCCTTAACAGCAACCCAGTAAAGGGTAAGCCGGACCCTGCCGTCTGTCCTACTTACTCCGTCCTTTCTGTAAGCGTTTCCAGAAATAAGGGCCCCCTCTACATCAAAATTCTTCAGTATTCTGGGGACTCTACTGACATGACAAAATCTTTGCAACCCTAAACAGAACAGTAATCCCCAGATGAGGTTACATCACAAATCCTGTTCCTGGTTGCTTGAACCAAACAATTAGAACCGTGAACGATTTGCCTCCTATAGTTTTTCCAGATTTTGGACCGTAACGTTTTCGTCACCGTGTTTTTCCTCTTATCGTTTTTCCAAGTTAAGACCTCACATTTTGCACTTCGCAGCGCACCAGGACAGAATCCCTTGGCGCGGGGTTATTATACAACCCAGATGGACCCGGCTGTCTGTTTGGGATTTCTGAACAGGCGGTTGCGTGATGCGCTGTGGGCTTAGGATTTCCTGTAGCTTGGGATTTAGGGTTCAGGGTGTTCACGAAGTTGGTGTCTAAGTTTGTTGGGGGTTCCTATAGCAAGGATGATAGTCCAAAGTGTTTAGGGTTGAGGGTTTAGGATAGTGCGCCGGTCGCCTTGTCAGCCCAGAAACCCCCTAAGCATCTAAATAGCCAAAAGCAGGTAAGGCACTATTTGTAGACGTTAGATCGGGCACAAATCAAATTGTATTTGTGCACGTCGATGCCCAGGGAAAGCCCTAAACCCTAAACCCTAAGCCAAGCAACTGAAAAAATGACTCTGGTATCGGACCCACGAGTTTGTGGTTGGCCAGATTGAGCTTGCCTTGGAAAACATTCGACATGGGGTACCTTTAAAAGGGGTTCTAGGGTTACATCGGGTCATATAGGGTTGTGTAAGCTTCTGTGGGTTTTTTGTTAGGTGTATCTAGGGTTTATACGCCTATGTCGGGTTATATCGGTTTGTATAAGGTTTAGGGTTTAGGGCTTAAGGTTATACAGGGTTATATAAGCTTATGTAGGTCTATCTAAGGTTTAGGGTTTAGGGCTTAGGGTCATATTGGGTTAAACAAGCTTATGTCGGGTTATATAGGGTGAAGTAGGGTTTAGGGTTTAGGATTGTATAGGGTTATCTACGCTTGTGTAGGGTGTTCTAGAGTTTAGGATTTAGGGCTTCGGGTTTCCCAAAATAAGAGCTACCTTCTTGGAGGTCCGCATAACGAGAGCTATGTATTTTGAGGCCTATACTGTACTACTGGGTTCATCCTATTTATGGAAACTGCCACAGGGCTTCTGTGCCCCTAATGCTGACAAGCTTCCCCAATGCCCAGCACTAGAACTGCTTCTATTGTGCCACTTCTATCTCGCTGGTTGCTGACCAGCGTGCATACCCTAGAGTTCTGTTTGCATTATGAACGGGATTACAGCGATCTCAACTAAGAGTTATAACGGGACTGTTTCGCGTAAATCCCACGCAGGACCGTTGCTTATTGCATAGCATTACTACAGTTGCAAGCTTGGAGAACAGACGGCGGGGGGGGAAGGCTATCCAACTTGTGCTCGCTTCCCGTCCACATCATATTTCAGACTGGGACTTGATCAACAGGCGCTGAATCATGAAGGTATTCACTAGCGGTATAATGATAAGAAAGAGATTCTGACGGGCCGCCATAAGCATTGCAATAGCTCTCAACCCTAAAGCTTACCCAGACCTCCTATGTAGCTCCTTTTTGGGTAATGTATTCTAACCCCTTACCGAACAACCATAACAGACCCAAAAAAGAACTACATTGGAGTCCTTGGGCAGACCCTATGCCCTAAATCCTAAACCCTAAACCCTAAACCTGAACCCCAGACCCTAAACCCTTTGCCAAGCGAACGTGATTCAATCCCCTTTTCCTTTACGCCCAGGAGCGAAGCTGCAGAAGCTGACCCATACCTAGGCTGAGGGTTTCTACCAGGGGTGATATAGGGATATATAGGTGCTATAGGGTTATATATGGACATATAAGGGCTATATAGGGATACTGGAAAAGACAATGGAAACTACTAGTTAATTAGGGTTTAGGGTTTAGGGATTAGGGATTATAGTCCCCCTTAAGTCGATAGAATATGGAATAATATGGAGTATATGGAGATCTCATTATGATTTGGGGATCTCCATATTCTATCTACGTAAGGGGTACTATAGGTTTGAGGGTTCAGGATATAGGGATTGTCCTAAATTACTGTCAATACGGGGTCCTATATTTAGGTTCCTATGATAATACGGGGCCCTATATAAATTTCCCCCATTTTGGGAACAGCAGGGAAGCCTCCATATAGCTGCTTGCTGAAGCCATATGGACTTTAACTTCTGCAGCTGCTGCATGGGGTGATCTCGACCCTCGGATGGCAAATGCAGGCTATAGGGTTTATAATCCCCCTTAAGCAGATAGAATATGGAGTATATGGAGATCTTATTTGCATATACCCAAAGCCATATTCTATCTACTTAAGGGGGAGTATATATGCTTGGAAGTTAGGGCTAGCATCTTCGTCTCCTTTGCAGATTCGCAAGAGCCCGTTTTATCAACCGCTGAAGCTTGAGACCAGTATCCCAACACCACAAACCGACTAAAATCCTTACACCCTGAGAACGAAACCCTAAACCCTACGAAATTGTGCATACTCCCGATTTCCATGTTACGTTGCCTCAAGCATTTGATTCTCCATCATAGAGCTCTTATTGCGGAACTCTCGGCGGTAAACCCTAAACTGTAGCTTCCTTCCCATTATACTTTATTTTCCACTCCCCTTTATCCCCCTTGTGTACCTCCAGATACCCCTGTGCGCCCTAAACCCTCCGCCCCAAACCCTGAAGCCTTATGTGCCCTTATAGACCCCTGCAAGCCCCGCGTGTCAAACCAGCTGCTGGTTTGTGGCTTCGCATCTTTTCGTGATATGTTTTGCATCATGTCCTAAGCTTATGGGCCATGACGTGCTTTGGCGCACCCTAACTTGGGGCATCATGTAATACATCATGATTAAAAAATATAGTATGATAAACTATACTATAATGGGAATGTTTACTGTTAGGTTGGGGCTCTATGCAAAGCAGTAGGACCCAAGTCCTAGCCAAATCCAGGGTTGGGCTTCAGGGTGCAGGGATGACGTTGACTAGGATGTATAATCCCCTCCCACTGGTATTAACCCTCCCCACCCTAATATTGAACACTCCCCATGTAGTAGATCCGATCAGGGGGGGTTGGGAGGGTTTAATATTAGGTTTGCTATGAGGAGGAAGGGATTATGTACCTTGCTGCATGCCCACCCTCCAAGACCGTCCTCGGTTAGGGTTTAGGGTGAAGCCCATTTTCCGGTAGTTCCACAAATGGAGCATTCGAAAGGGACACACATTTTGGGAAACCCCCATTTCATACCATATAAAGGAACTAGATAATCCAAGGTTCCTTTTGGATTCCCATGTTCTGCTCCATTTTTTCAAATAGAATCTAACCTTAGACCTTCTGCCCCTAAACGCGCGACCGTAAACTTTGTACTGCTGCGTTCTGTACGAGGGCCCCTGGCATGGTTGGTTCCCGAGCAATCCCTACCGTCCGCTTTGAAGGTGTTGTATCGGGTTACGGGTTTAGGGTGAAGGGTTGAGGTTTTGGGGGTTTAGGGGGATATGTTGTGCTTGATCAAAGCTCCTGTTCCCAAAAGGAAGTTCTTCCCTTATAGACCTACAACACCTGCAGATAGTTTGCTCAAAAGCTCTTTGGGTCCGAAAGCCTGCCTGTCTTCCCGAAACCCTACATGTTACGCCCAACTACATTCAACCGTACTGAGTAATCCGAGTATGCCTACCAGCCCACAAGGTAGAGTCCTCAACCCAAAGCCCCCTAATCCATCCGCAAAGAAAAGCACAGAAGAATGCTCCAGAGTATGGAATTTGAAGCATGCATCCCGAGGAGCTCTTGGGCAAGTTACCCGTCAAGCATACGCCGGTCCTCAGACGTCAGGCGTTGATCCCGCCCCGCATCCATGCTCCGCACCCCCTCCACGTGAATCTAATCCAAGTGTAATACCATTACACATCAATGTTCAGCATGAGGTGGTGCGGACAGCATTAACCCAGGCGAGTGGGTGAGGAGCGTCTAGGGGTCCATGGGCTATTTGTGAGTACATTTTCATGCTTCTGTATCAGCAGCCCTGAGCGCCCCTCCTGCCAAGATTATCAAGTCTTCACTGTAAGAACCTCCGGAAAACAGGGGCACGTAACTGGGAGAAAACCCTGAAGCCGAAGACGTGCCTACTGATGATCCTTCCCTGCAAGTACGTACTGTACGCCATCCGTCTATCTATGTATCTATGTACCCTTGCACTTATGTATCTACGTATATATGTATCTAAATATATATATATATATACACAGATATATTCATATATGTATATATATATATATATGTAGGTCCATGTAAGCATACACTGGCGCATGGCAAGAGCATGCAGGTTTCCCACAAAACCGTACCGTAGGGACCCTAGAGTCGAACCCTCATGGCAGGAAGACTACCGCGTGTATAGGGGATGTGTTGAAACTCGACAGGGCCCTGACTCCTACACCCTAAACATGCACATGCATCGGCTTTAAGATGCCTTCCGTAACCACTAGAGGCTTCTTATATACACACCATTGGACAAGCACCCGCAAGCCCCGTTTTTCCAAGACACTTTTTGAAACTCAAAACCTTGATCCTGCACCAAAACACTACACACAGCTTGCGACAAACACACACGTAAAACCAGTGTAAAGCCCTATATCCTGCTGGAGTTTTGAAAGGGATATAAAGGCAATACCAATAGTGCTCTAATCCACACACCCTCGCCCTTGATCCCCTCGTGTCTTCTTTTTAAGGTTTACGGCTCATAGTAGGACGTAACCCAAGACCCAAAAGCTCCAGCAAAACTTACAAGCCAAGGGGCCATGATTTCTGAGATCCTTGCAACCATACACCCTAAACCGCACCAACACCTAAAGCAAACGGCTCAGGGTTGAGGGTTTACGGCATTAAAGCCCTAAGCCTAGGCTTTAAGGGTTAGGATTTTGGGTCTGAGGTTTAGGGTCAAAGGTTTAAAGAAAACCCGACATCCCCAACCATATGTTCTGCCCAGATGCGAAGACGGTTTATCTGGGCAGGAGGGGTTTAAGTTTGAAGCAGCCGTTGAGTTTAAGAGCTTCAGAATACTGAAACATGGGGAAAATGACATGGGAACTGCAGTCTTTTTCAGGGGTATACGAGGTTGCGTCAGGGTGTATATCGGGTAACAAGAGATTTTAGCAACCCCGGCCGACGAAAATCAGATCTTACATCTAGCACGTTATTGAAAACTTGATGATTTTGTGGGCTGAGGGTTGGCAAAATTCTCATATTAGATTTGGGGCGAAACCTTAGGGCGTATGGTGTAGTAGCTCCATTTTTGGAAACAACCTAGGATTCTGGACCCATTTCGAGAAATACCCAGGAGGGCCGGGAAGGTGTCATTTACTTCTGCTGGCTTACAGCTGACTCTGAACCCTAGACTTACAGTCAGCACTTGCCCCTCCTAGCCGCGATTGCCAACCTCTGGCAGCGTAAGGGTCTACCCAGGGGCTCCAATTTAGTTGCTTTTTGGGTCTGTGTCTGTTATGGTGTTTTGGTAAGGGATTACAATACACTACCCAAATAGGGAGGGTCTGGGTAGGGGTTTGGGCGTAGGGTTCTGCCTCATCAATTTTGAATTCCGCCATCTTTCCAGCAGCTTCGCCAATTCTTTCGCCATCTGCCGTGGGCGTAGACTGTCATAGACCAAACAACCCCTACATCCTAAACCCTAAACCCTAAATAGTGGTTTCCATGTTCTTTTCCATTATCCCAATATAACCCCCCAATATGCTATCTACTTAAGGGGGGCTGTATAGTCCCCCCTAAACCCTAAACCGTAAATCTTAAGATCCTTGAACCTTCAAGCCGAACCTGGAACCCTCCTGGCAGGTCAATTCAACACCTCAAGAGCAACCTTTGTTGCTGCCATAGGGTTTAGGATAGGGTTTAGGGCTTAGAGAACCCAGAGAAGAATAATCACGTAGGCGGCGGTGATAGCATCTCAAAAATGACCTCCTTGTGGTATTGTACTGCTTGACACACAAAGCTCAACAACTAAAACATCCGGCGGCATGGTGAACGTTCCAAGATGGGAAACCCAGAGCACCAGCTACACGCCCTCTTTGATAATTTGCACACGACAACCAGAAGGACAACTTATTCTTACCCTATATCCCTGGACAACAAAGACCACCCCAAAAACGGCACTCTTAATTTTGCAAGCCCCCATATGAGGGACGTCCGTGAAGCACGGTTCACTTCGTTCTGGCGCTCAATGGGAAGTGGATACCTAGATACTCCCCCATCATACTATCTCTGTATGCTGTCCTATCATTGTATTCTCGTAAACCTTTAACCCTAAAGCACTGAACCCAAAATCCTAAACTTTAAGCCCCAAATCCTAATCCCTACACCCCAAATTACCAAACCCTAAAGCCGTAAACCCTAGGCCCTCAACCCCGAACCCAAGCACTCTAAACCCTTAACCTTGCGGGGGCGCCAGGCCTAGGCCCAGGTCCAGCTCCTCTGATTTTTTCAAGCTTAGGGCTTAGAGCTTCGTATGCCTTACGGGGCTGCAAGTAAGTAAAAAACAACCACATTGGCGCCTAAAGTCTACAAATATAGACCTAAACCCTCAGCCCGGGATTTAGGGTTTGTGGCTTATAGCTTTGGGTTTGGAATTCAGGGTTTAATAAGGCTTAGGTTGATTATGAGGGCTGGCCTTTCTTCTGGCACTTTTACGAGTTGAGGGATCTACGGACGTTTCTGGGGTTGGGCTTAGAGGTGGTATGTGGCCCAATGCGAAGTATAGGGCTTCTATATCACCTCTTGCTTTTCCGGAAAAAAAGGGGCACCCTCAGAAAAGACACCACAGGTGTGGCACATTCTCATCGTTGACCCTAAGCCCTAAAACCAGGAACTGATTATTCCCCTACATCCATCAACCCCTGAACCCCTAAACCCTAAACCCTAAACCCTAAATCCATCAACCCCTAAACCCCAAACTTTAGACCGCTGCAGGCCTCAGGGTTTATGATACGGCTTGGGGCACAAGTTGAGGATTTGTTTGGGGCTCTTAAACCGTGCAGGCCTCAGTTATGATACGGCCTGGGGCACAAGTTTAGGATTGGTTTGGGTCTTGGGTTTAGGTTAAGGGTTGCCAAATCGGGGTTTAAGTTGGGAGTTTCAGACTTCAGGTCTGTCTGCGTGCCCTAGGTACTACGTGGAGGTTCAGGTGGTAATTGGTTAATAACCCCTATAATCCATCTAGTAACCCTAGTTATCGTCATTATTAACCCACTTGCTCAGTCTCCCTGACGCTCCTGAGTACAGAATTTTTAGGGATCGCGTACGGGCTAGTGTAGGGATCCATGCATCCATTTCCCTACCCTAAACCTTATACCCCGAACCCTAAATCCTAAATAGTAATTTTCATGTTCTTTTGACTTCCCCTATATTTCCCTACCGGCAATAACTTTGATGAACATGTTGCGTGTGCCCGCTTTCGCCTATCTTGCTAAGCCTGCACAGAGCAAGGAAGGGTAGGGTTGACCGAGTAGAACTTGAAATGCCATCAAAGGATTTAAGGTTTAGCGCTACTTAACCTGAATGTCATGCCCTGATCTTCACATTGCGAGACCTAAGCATTCGAGACCTCGACTCCCATCCTTACACTCTCGAGCAACAAGGGGATTCTCGATAGGGACCTCCTCATCAAATGATCCCTAGACAAAGTCTAGTACGGACCCGTCAAACTCTCAACATGATTTAAGCCCCTAAGTGTCCTTCAGGCCTGTCTTGGGAGCCCCGCAAGAACGCGGGGATTTTGATTACCCCAACCTCTAATTATATGCTATGGGCCCTATAAGTGTTGTATGAGGGGTGGTAACTAAGATCTCCTTCTTAAACAAGTGTGTCCTGAACCATTGATTACACCCGAAAACCTACACTCTTTAAATCCTCAGCCCCAAATCCTGAACCTTACCCAAGGGCTCCAATGTAGTTCCTTTTGGGTCCGTTATGGTTTTTCGGTAAGGGATTATAAAACAACTCTAAACCCTAAAACCTAAACCCTAAACCCCTAAACCCTAAAACTCTAAACCCTAAACCCTAAACCCAGTCCTGTAGCCATCGTAGCTGGCCAATCTCTTCCGAAAGGGTCCCAATGATAGCAACCTTCCAACCGAGCGGAACGTGTTTTGGGGCTTAGGGTTTTCAGGATTGATGGTTTAGCGTTTAGTTTTTTAGGGTTTTTAGGATCTAGGATTGCAGGTTGCGACTTTTAGGGTCTTTAGTATTTAGGGTCTAGGCTGCTCAAAAGGTGGGGCCATGTATTTGCATCGCCTCACTAATCATACGCCCCCACCCCCCATGATGCTGCTGATGCATACACCCCCCCCGCCCCACAAGTAAAATACCAACGCATATTCACGCACACACATCTTTACATTCGGGGAATGTTTATTGCAAGGGATGGTGGAGGCTTGTCATTGGGGGGGCGGTGATTAGCTTGGCTTTCTCTACTGCCTATAAGTTACGCTTGTTCCAGCTGGGTGACTGACGAGGTTGTGCGAGGTCGTGACAAACCCCTCTGCCCAAATGCGAAACCCCGCACACACCTAGTCATCAATGATTCCAATATCATACCATTGCAATTAGTCGGTATATGCTCACAAGATACTCATTATGAGGAGGGATGCTTTGTCAGCAAGGAGAGGTGGGTCACTTGCCACCTTAAGCCCTCACAAAGCCTGACAATTTCCTTCCCAAGAATGATACCCTACCCCAACTTGGAATCCTAAATGACCCATATCTTTTTTGTCGGGCCCTTTAGGGGTCCACGTTGTTTGACGGAGGGAAGTGTGAATGGCAGTGAGAAAAGGCCCTCAACCTTCTATCATCCTATTAAAGACAATGTGAGCCAGTCTAAACGCCTAGTATCCCTCTGAATAACCCCAAAAGTAGTCCCAAAGGCCATGCCCTACATAATCCCTGTGTAAGGATCCAGACTATAATTCATATGGCCGCTGGATCTTGCTTATGGTCTTCCGAACTGGACACCCACCATATGCACTCACAAATGCTCCGTAGGAATCCTATTTACACTCATTTCTGAAGAAGAAAGGACCTACCAATCACCAACCCTTGATAGCCCATTCCCGAAATCCCGGACCCTCACTCTCTCACTCCAAACCCTATAGCCTGATTCCAAAGCCTGGTCAAACCCTATAGACCGTTGTCTCTGAAACGCAAACGTTCATTCCATAGGTCTCTTTTATGAGCGCACTAATCTTTGCAGGACCCTAGTTTCTGCCTCCTACTTGGGAGGCGGGGGCCAAACCCCCGTGCCTTGGCAGAGATCTTGGACACACGCCAGACACCCTGGAAAGCACTTCCAGACGGGCTTGGGGTGCATACTGGTCCCCCTTCAGTAGATAGAATATGGCATCGGGTATATTATAACAAGGTCCCCATATACCCCAAATTCTATGTACTTAAGGGGGGCTATAGGTGTAGGGAGTAGGGAAGAAACCCCAACTACTTAGCAGGTTGTTCAGCTTGGGGAGTTGCGTTGCAGTTAAAGGGCTCGAGTTATCATCACAGTTCTTGTTGTGACTCTAAACCCTAAACCCGAAACCCTAAGCGGGGGGGGGGGGTAGGGTAGCAAGGGGTAGCAAGTATCATGCAAGGGCCGCCTCAAGCTGATATAGAAAGTATGCTGGGTTTCATGAACCCTGGAATCCAGCGTGTGGCTCGAGGAACGTGCAAACACAGATAGTGTAATCTAACTGTTGCAGTTGATGCCAGCGTAGTATACTATACTAAACTATGCTACCATATTTGCCAGGGTATGAGGTACTGAGGGTCCCGCACGGCTTTTCGTATCAACCGTCGCAATCTACCAGCAGACATAAACCAAAAAGGGTCCCAAGAAGATAAAATGAAATCAAACAAAAACCATCTAAGTTGAAATTAGAACCTATAGAAAATCCACTGAACATTTATGAAGCAGAAAGCGGATACATATATATATATATAATGTATATATAACCTGAACAACATTTTTAAACGATAACAAACCAACTAATACCAGTTGAGATCTCATCTAAACCAACTTCAACCTAACCGGATGATAATCATAATTATTAGCCCATTTACCCTAGCTCATACTAATGTTTAGATGTACATGTTGTACTTGGCAGTATTTACTTTTCCACTTAGGATCAGTAAGCCTTGTACTACGGAGGCCTTCTTCTTAGGAGGCTTTTTGTTCTTGTGGGGAGCGGGGCGCCCTTATTAATCAAGAGAGCAAACTAATTCATTAAACTTGAAACCTTAAACCCACATACCTAAACGTTAAAACCCTTTCCCAAGAAAAGTCTTCCTCGCCTGCACCCGTACGCAGGTGACTTCGGGCCATGCGCAGAGGCTCTCCTTCCGTCCCCTTGGCAAAGGCTCGTTTAGGGTTAGGTGTTTGGATTTCTCCAAAAGTGTATCAGTTCAGAAAACTGCAAGGCACCGAAAGGCCACCATGAGATGAATCGCTTGCAGTTTGGGGTATGGACGTGAGGGTGTCCATTAATGCGTGGACCGCAACATAGACCCCCTTTGACTGTAATCCTCACTATAGGACCCCAATTATTGGAGAGCCCATCCCTAATTCGAGGTATGGGGCGCAGGGCTCTTTCTGGATTCCGATAATGGAAAGCAGACGCTAAACCTTTTAGCTGTAAAGGCGTAGAACCATAATCCAGACTACAAGATCATCATGCTGAGCGCGAGACGATATCAGAATACTCCAAAAGAGCTCGCCATAGAACGTTCTCATCACCTGCATCTGCTTGCTCCGGGCGTAAGACAGATGTTAAGGATTGTATGAGGTCTAGGATATGTGTGCAGGATGGCAAAATCCTGCCGAACTGGAATTTGTACCGCTGTGGGCTACGTCAGTTCTCGGGGAATCTCTTGCAGCGCGTTTTGTTACAATTATTCAGGGTCCTGTCTCCACTTGCTTGGAACTCACTGAAAAGGGCAATTTCATGCATCTTTATACACGTTCTGGGCTGTGGTCGGGCTCTTGTACACAAGTGTCTGTTCAAAGAAACCTGTATGGGGTTTCATGCCAGTAAGTAAGCTGTCTAAGCACCTAATATCTTGTATACTGTTAATTGCTACTTTGAAAACATGCCTGTCAGCATGGTATGCGGAAGTTACAAACTGTGTCAGGACGTTTCTAGCATACGTGGTACCGTACCAGTGCTTAAAGGGTTAGAGGGGAGTTGGCATGTAGGTTGGTAATTAGGATGCCCAGGGTTACTATATGGGTTTCAGGGGCCATCCAAATACCCTAAACCCTAGAACCTAGACGCTGAACCCTCTTCAAGTCTCCCAAACCTGAATCTCCTGCCTTTTTCAAAGCTCTCATCTCCTTGTCGCTGAGATTGGAGCATTTGCATGGCCAAAAGGCCACCAACCTGCGGTGGGATCAGGGTTTAGGGTTTAGGAATTAAGGTTTAGGGTTTAGGGTTTAGGGCTTAGGATTTAGGGTTTTGGGTTTAGGGGGCCGGTGAGGCCTAAACGATGTGGATGTCAAAGCTATATAGGGCGCATATGGGGATTACATTGGGGTTTCATGAGGCCTCTGCAGGGAACATGTTTGGGTTATAGGGATTAACAGGAGGATATCTATATATATATGTGTATATATATATATGTATATATATATGCCTTTATTTATACTCGGATAATGGAGAATCAAATGCAGAACAACAGGGACAATGAGATGGAGGCTGGGATAAGACAGTGGGTTATAGGGAACTGAATCATGTTTTAGCTGGTTGATCCAAGTAAGACTGTATTCTTCTTGTTTGAGACAAGAAGGAAGCTATAATCTTACTGTATATCGGTGGCCATAGCACCGCCAAACAAAATGCTACGCTGTTGCGCTTCTTAGGCGTTGGATGGGCAAGCTGCATGGCCTTATGCGATTACTTTGAAAAACTTGAATGTGATATGAGCAAACTCTTAACTCACAACCTTGGATCCTGGATGTCTCGGGTTTTAGCGTCTAGGATTTATGTTTAGGCTTTTGAAGCATCGAACTTCTGGAGAGCAAGTTCAGTACTAAACCCAAAGGAGGGTTTAGGGTTTAGGGATTTACCATCCCCCAAACTTACGGGGAGCTCATTTCTAGAACCCCCCCCGGCGTTCCACGCAGGTTGGGAAAAGTGTAAACAGAGAGGCACAGACGTAAAGTGCAATGAAAGGCCAACCTTTCTGTATAATTCGCCGAGGCATCCCCTCTAAGCCTTGGCCGGACCTCAGCCCCG
>CAJNIZ010042830.1:0-25427 GCA_905231905.1 Symbiodinium pilosum
CCGCGTTGACGTGTTCACATTCCTGCCTCCTCTGCCGCGCAGGGTTCTTGCCAGAGGTTTACTTCTCTTTCAAGACTTGTGAGAAAAAGGACCAAATATGGGAAAATTCAAAATGGGCCCGTTTGGGACCGATTGGGCCCATTTGGGCCTGTTTGGGCCAGGGGGCCTTACGCCCCCGTTTGTTACGCCCCTGTTAGCGGCCTCTAGATTATGAACTCTCCAATTACCCTCGCTCATACTACCCCCTAAACCCTAAACCCAGTCTCCTAAATCAATCTTAAACAGCTCTAGATAAGCCCTAAACCCTAACTAACGAAGGGCAAACCTAGGTGAGATACATCATAGGAGCGGTAGTAGGGGAGTGCATGGCGCCGCAGTTTCCGGTTGACAGTTAGGGGAAGGGGATGGATGTTGCAAACTACAGGACGAACTTTGCCTACATGAGTGGAGTTTCCGTATATTGCCTTTTGGAGCTACCTATCCTGAGATTATACAGTTTTGTAGTCTATGCCGGGCACAATCTGTAGAAGCTCATAACTGGGACAAATACATAGATGTTCCAGGATCCTGCATTAAGGCCAGTCTTGGCAAATACCATGCAATAGCAACTGCATTTGAGGTTGAGCTCACTTGGGCTCATCCTAAGTTACCGAGCCGAATGACTCTGCGAAGGTCAAAGCATCACAAGAAGGGGCTTTGTGATCCGATGTAACCTGTAAGACCCCTAATATCGACTCCCCCACCCCCTAACTTTAAATATCTCATTGTGGTATATGATCATACTTGGGAATATGTGAACTATATATAGTCTAAACTCCTAGTATGCCCCTTAATAACCCCTATAGTAGTCCCTTATATAATCTCTTATATATCCCCCTTTAAGGAGTTTAGAGAATGGCTCATGTAATATTCCGGGAGTGGGGGGATTTAATATCAGGGGGACGGGATTACTAGAATAACCCCTGCAGAACAAGAATCTCCAGGCTTAATCACGGATACCACAAGTATCCTCCAGTTCACATTGCAGGGACTCCCACACTGGGACCCCTTATCTCATTTTCGGAGCCCCCGTCAAACCCGCTTAAGAATGTTGATTTTTGCAGATTGCTTACCTGCGGGGCTTCGGATTGAGATAGGGTTTCACGTTTAGGGTTCTGTAATCCCACGAAGCCCTATATGGTTCTTTCCCACAAGAGGTGTGTGTACCCTAATGTAGACCCCAAATTACCATCGTCCTTGTTATGGGAGACCCCCCAAAATGGTACCCATAATTTGGGGAACCTGCCTATATCCTCCGCATGACCCACAGCTATCCCTGTCTCGGTGAATGCCAAGAGCACTGCACGTTGGTGGCGCGGCAGGTTTTTGCCAGCAATTCGGTTAAACTTACTCGTTGTTAGCAGGGAATAAAGGAATGTATCCATATAGTAGCTTCCATGTAGTGCTGAAGACTGTCGAAGATTCCATTTCATTTTGCATTCCTTCCATTCCGTTCTAACAACCAGCAAGAAGACAAACAGCTCAGCCGGCACATGCCCTGGGGCTCCGAATACTCCAATATTGGTAATATTCATAGCCTTGTGGGCCGAATCTACATAATACCATAGACTATAGACTTCAGGGCCCTGTGTAGGTAACATGTTCTAGAATTGACGGCCCAATGTAGGTATTACTTAAAGACTTACCCTAAAACCTAAACTCTAAACCATAGACCTAAACTCTAAAATTAGAGCCCCAGGGTCAAGGTGAGAAACGGTAGTTTCCCCAAAATAAGGGGAGCCCAACCTAGACCACAAAAGACTATTATCCTTCTTATAGGGACCTCCAAAAGAGTACCCCTATTTTGGGGAGACCTACAGTTAAACTGAGATCGGATACCAGGAGCCCAGGTCTCCTGATAAACACAATAGGACAGTGCGGTCTACCTTGAACACCTGTATCAGTAGATTTATCACCTCCACCTAAATACAACATAGCAACTAGGCTTGCCGGGTTTAGGGTGTAGGGCTTAGGTTTGTGGGCTAGGGACTGTTACCTCTTGCCCGCCAACCCCTAACTGGTGAGGGGATTTTGGCTGCAGCCCTTCAAGCAAGGACCCAATGACCATCCGCAGTCTAGGTGTTGAAGCTACCAAAAACTTCTTTTTACCAGTAATACTCCGTATCCCCTATCATCCTTTACATAATTCCTCTGATCATACCAGAATTCCCTTTGTGGCTTCCTGTATATCACCTGAAAAAGCTTTCCTATTCTTAGCTGCCTGATCCATCTTTGGAAGCTCTAAACCCTGAACCTTAAACTCGACAAAGCTTTCCAAAGGCTTTCCTCAGCTGCGCTTGCGAGACCTGGCTCTACTCACATCCGATCCAGGACGACCTTCAGAGGCGTTCTGCTGATGGAGGTTCAGGGGCTTCGAATCTTGGATGGTTTGGGGCTTCCATAAAACGTGTCTCATTTGGCAGTCAGGAAACAAAACAGGAGTGATGACCGGGATTACTGTGGGGATTGACGGGGAGCATTTATGGTATCAATTGCTGTTCCACTGCTGGGGTTTCTCTAGTTTTGGCGTATTATATACCATCTGAATTAATCAGGGCTAGAACACTTGGTGGCAGTAATTTCTCCGGTAAGGGAGAGTGTAGCACCTGGGTCCTTGCAAGGTGAGCTTTGCTGTCAGTTTCTATTTTCACTCTGCTATCAGAAAATGATAACCATAATAACAGTTATTGTTACCTAAACCCTCAAGCCATAAACCTTACTTTCTTGTTGAAGCGGGGTTGGACATGCTTGGGCTCATGGCTTGTGATGGGGGCTTGAAATCTATCGGGAGAGGGAGGTTCTGAAGAAAGTGGCCCTTGTGGAGCCGAAATTATTCACCACCCCCTGGTTTGGGGGCCCCAAAAGACATATTCTGACAATAATTCAATACCTGGACCCCAAAAGTATGTAAAATAATGGCCTTTATGGCTATTATTATGGGTTTATGGCCATTATTTTACATACTTTTGGGGGTTTAGGTAGAAACCCTTCTTCTAGAAGCCTTCCGAAGAACTTCTGATCTACCCAACCGAGCCTGATTTCCTCCCAAGATTCTGATTCGCTTGGGGGGAACCCCCTCCCCATTATATTCGCAATTAGGGACCCTAATTTTTCAGGGGGTGGATACACTAATCAGGACCTCACAGTAGGGATGTACATATATGTATGGGTTTTAGGGTTTAGTGGCACCCCACGCCGCCCAAAGGACCCAGGTTTGTGATGTATGCGTTGCTTCATAACATTGAGGAGCATGCCCCGAAATATTGAAAACAAAAGCTTTGATGGGGCCGTATGGATTGGTTGACTTCGGCATCCGCTCAAATCAAATTCAATAGGGGGTGATATGGATGGGAACTGCCGCGAAAACGCGAAATCCAGGATTCCACGAAGTCAGTATCCATTCAAAATTGAATTTACCGATGGTTTTATCTAAAGCGGAAGCAACTCGAAAATCAGGAATCAAGGATGACAGAGTTTTGGCATTCGTTCTATTTATTTGTTTTGTGAGGCCTCCCAGCACTTTGGAGATCCCGAGGCCTCAATCGTTTCAGGTTTTTTGTGCAAAGTGCGTGGACCGGCGAGGGGCCCAAACGATTGAAACGAGCTAATCTTTTGCAGGTCTTGGAAAGTAGCCCCAAGATCAGTACGAGTGCGGCCTTGAGGCTCATTTTGTGGCTTTCAGTTCCCTAAACATTGGGGCGTCTCAGCGTTTTATAGCTCCCAGAGTCCTGCAATCATGAGAGGCTTGAACCCTTTTGGGTGTTTTTTGTGCAAGAATGTTAAACGACTCCAACGCTTAATCTTTTGCAGGTCTTTGGAGGGCAGCCTGTAAATAAACAAGAATGAAGCCTCGCGGCATTTCGAAGCTTCCAGAACCCCAGAACACTGAGATTCTTCTTAAAAAATCCAGAATCCGCAAGAACGAGGCCTCTCAGCACGTTCGAGCTTCCAGAATATCAGCACGCTGAGAGGCTTCGAACTTGTTGAACCCCGAACCCCTTCCCAGAATGAGGGCTTCTCAGAATTTTCAAGTTTCCAAACACCGAGAAGCATGAGAAGCCGTAATCTTTCTGATTTTGAGGCTACCCTCCCAAGCGATTGAGTCCTTTGAGTCGCTTGGGGTCTCCTCGAATTTTTGCACGGAAGGCCTCAAAAATGTCAAGGCCTCCCAGCATTCTGGAGCTCCCAGAACTCCAAAACCGGGAGGGGCCTCAATATTTTCAGCTCCGAAGCCCCAAAAAATTGATGCATCTCAGCATTCTGGAGATCCCAGAACTCCAAGATTATGAGAGGCCTCAATCTTGTTTGTTTTGAGGTTACCCTCCCGTGGCCTCGCAAGCATTGAGTCGTTACAGTCCTTTTTATGAAAGAGAACTTGATTAAAATCGAGCCATACTTAATCATTGAATTTGGCAATTCCTTGATCTTCTAGATCTATCATTCTGATGCGGTGTGCATATAAAAGAGCCTAAATGCAAGTTGAATAAGTTCGTGTATAATTACTGAAATAGGGACCTCCTCTTTACATGAAGAAACCGATTGGTTAGCTAACTAGTTGATTGCTACAGGCTTTGTTTTGCAATTGATATTAGAGGAGGACCTAGTGAATAATTTCAACAAACACCCCCGACGATAGATAGTTGTTCAACCATGGGAGCTTTCAATATTTGAGGGGAAGAATCTTAATTGTCATGGGAAAGACTTAACCTCAGCCATCTGATGAACCTACTTCTATACATCATTCAATTAGTTATGTTTTTTGTGTCTTCAACTGGACATTTGAATCTTCTTAAGCCGGAAAAACTGCTTCAATCTATAAAGACGCACCTCCTGATGAAGAATAGCAAGCCAGACGGCATGAAATTCTGGAAGACTACGTGTACAGGGGCCACACAAAAACACAAAAAGTGGAATCTATTGGGGGAATACTGGCAGTGAATTGGCCACTCATGTTTTTGGGAGTTTGGTAGTTCGAACGTGCTGAGACGCCTCAAACTTCTTGGGGCTCGGGATTCATGAAGGTTGAGGCCTCTTGCTCGCGAGTCTTTTTGGATCCTGGGAGCTTTGAACTTTGTTTAATGACTTTTGTGCAAAGGCCCTTGCAGGTCTCAATAAAAACGTGGGAAATCATGTTCAACATGCCATGCTGAAAAACCTGAGTCTTTCAGGGCAAGGGTAATACATATAACCGTATATATATGTACACACATATTCTATGGGCCATTTTTTACCGACACGCGCTCTTCGGCCGAACGAACAGCAGAGCTGCAATCAAATTAAGCTGAGCAACACAAATATAGGGGGCGAGGGCGGGGACATCGAGTATACCCAATGAGCATTGGCCTGCTTAGAACCTTGCGGAACGAACCCAAATGGGTCGGTCAGAAAAGATCACCCAATAGCTTTCATGTGTGGAGCCTATAAGGTGACTATGGAGCTCCTGCTACGGACCTTCCAGAGAAATTGTTAAGGAACTCGCACGTCCCCTGGCCAAAGACACCTGCCTTTCAAGCTTAAGAGGCGGACTGTGGTTCCTACCCCTAAATAAGGATCCTATGTCTACCACCTGACCCATACAAGGCTTTTACAAGTCTGAAGTATAGGTGGCGGGATTACCGGAACACTCTCTTAACCCCCCATATTGTCCGCTATAGATGGTTTTCAAGGATCCTAGTGGGTACCGTGATCCTTTTATCCAAATGGCTCAACAGCAGCCACTGCTGTCATTTTCGGAGTGGCAGCTGATCAATAATGCGGGTTGCGCCATGTGAAAGCCCTCAGTCAGCGGGGGGCTCAAGGGTTTACTTGGCAACCTTCTGTTCGTGGGTGTCTGTGCGTGACGATTAATAGAATAAGTTCCTGCATTTGAAAATTTGTTCAATCCAAAATCTACGGTGAACTACAAAGCGCTAAGATAAAAAAAGAAGCCAGACTGACGGTTCCTTTTTGTCATCTGATTGACTTGCTGGTGCTTATATGGGAGTGACAAAAGGAGTCTAGGGACCACTGTAAGATTCAGCACGTGGGGATTTCTGCGGTGCCCCACCTCCCTCTCAGAAAGTGGAGTGTTGTTCACGCACTGTTTAGGCCTCACTTTGGGCCGGGAGGCGTTTCGGTGGGGCTAATGTAGGATCCTATGCGTTATGCTTGGCTCCCTGTAATCTAGGATTGTGACCGCTCCTTAAACTAGATGCAATGAACTCCCGAATCCCAACACGCTTAGCTTTGTGGAGCCTCTTCAGAAATGTTCAGGTGGGGTGGAAGTATGTAAAGGCTACTATGCGGGCGAAACTGTGCACGTGAACTTTCCCTAACGACTCCAAACCCTAAACCCTACACTAATTCCCTTTCATTTTCCGTGTGATCTTCCATTTGATTCTCCAGTGTATCCCTGGAACCCATGCAGGTAAGCCGCTTCGAAAAGTCCGGATCCACAGAACGAGCGCAGCGTATGTTGTAGGCGTCGGTGTCGCACCATTGGTTCTTGTGTGACAGCAACCATCTCCAGACCTGTAATATGGGAGTTCAGCGTTTAGGGTGTCTACCTTTAGGGTGCCTAGGTGAGGGGGTGCGCCTTTTACAGGATTAGGGTTCTCTCGAACTCTGATCGTGCTCTTGTGTTATATTTGCTTTTTGCACCTGTCTAGACCAGACGGGTGCAAGGTTTAATTGGGTCTGGCTCGAGGTTTCCGGCCTGGAGGCCTGCAAGCCTTGAAGCAGTTGGACCTGTCCAGACCAGACAGGTGCACAGTTGATTTGGGTTTGGCTCGAGGCCTCCCTTTTTCTTCCCGCCTGGTTTAGTTGGGTTTGGCTCGAGGCTTCTTGCTTAAGGCCTGCAAGCCTTGAACCAGTTGGACCTGTCCAGACCAGACAGGTGCACAGTTGATTTGGGTTTGGCTCGAGGCCTCCCGTTTTCTTCCCGCCTGGTTTAGTTGGGTTTGGCTCGAGGCTTCTTGCTTAAGGCCTGCAAGCTTTGAACCCGTTGGACGTGTCCAGACCAGACGGGTGCAAGGTTTGCATGTGGGTTTGGCTCGAGGCCCCTAGTTTTCTTCGAATTTAGCCTTGGCTGGACAGCTTTGGTAGGCCCTGAAAGGTCGAGAATGGCCCGTGCCGGCAATCCTGCAATTGGGCCTTCCCTGATTTCTGACAGGTCCCTTGAAGGCCTCTCGGGAAGCTTGTGGAAGTTGGCCTGACCTTGCTGCGGCCCAGGGCCCCTTCTGCTGGTCCGGTTTTCCTAGTAGTTGCTGAAAAGAGATAGGGCAAAAAGGGGATGTGGGATATGGGCCTATTTCTGCCAGGAGAGAGCCAGGTCTAGTCGGAAGCACAGTGGCGAGCGCAAATTGTTGCGTGGCGCGACAAGCTGGAGATATCGGCAAGCTGGGAGCCGTTTGAGAAACTGTGTGACACTGTCAGGCTCAATACAAAGCTCACGCAGAGAGGGCTGGAGATCTTGAATTTCGTGACGGCGGAGAAAGTGAAACCGGTTGCCAAGACCGCAAAGGCCATGAAGAAGGCCATCGCCAACGTAAAATCCGGCACGCCGGGCTTCACGAACGCCAAGGGCTTCCACCACACTCTTGCTACCAGCACTAGGCAGTTCCACCTGGGCACGCCGCGTGATCACAGGCCGTGAGATGATGTTTCAGCAAGGCCACCCCAAGAGCATGATTGTGCCAGAGAGCATGAGCAACAGCGAGCTCCAGAGGCTTGCGGGAGAGGGCATGGCCTTGCCATGTCTTCGAAAGTGCTTGTACGCAGTCTTGCTTCTTCAGAGCTTTGCGTACATTGCGCAGACGATGAATGTAGCGTGTAGAATGTAGATGTAGATGTTAGGGGAAGGACAAGTGTTAGGCAGGCAGGCAAGCTGGTGTGTGCACTTGAGCAGTGGCGCTGTACAGCATGGCTGCCCTATCTTGGTGACTTGGTGACAGGGAGTGTTGGATGTTTCGGCGATAGGGCCAGAAAGCGTCAGCTGTTACCTGGACTTACTAGGTATAACAATCTTTTTCGCAGCATGGACCAATTTTCTTGCGGAGGCAGGGTTGCTATGCGAGTGTGCTTGCTTCGCATGTAGACCGAGAAGTGCAGCCCAGGGGCGCCAGCTAGCAAGCAGGGGATTTGTCACCTCGCTTTTCAGATATCCGTGCCCTGCGCCAGAAACTGTCCATGCCTCACGAAGGCTGTACCTGCAATTGATACGCGCAGATGTAGAGCCGAGAGGTAGCGCTGTAACTGCTAGCTTGCTGTTGCGCGAAATGCTTCCCCGATGCGCCAGTGTTTGCCCGGTGTGGCACGCTGACCTGCGCAGTGTCAGTATACCGCATTGTAACCATGTGTTGCGCCACGCGTTGGTTGTGTTTGTAGCTCTTCAACCAAGAACAGGAGGCACGCGTTGCAGAGTCCAGCCTAAGCACTTGCAGCAGCATGGTAGTTGTAGCAGGAGCATCCTCGCCGGGGGTATCTGTGGTCACCGCTGCAGATGCCTGCTAATTTGGCCGCAGATGTCACAGCATTCTAGAGACCAGATTCGTTTTACCAATTCAGACATCAGTCATAGTACCCAGTAGCCGCTGCGGCCCACGCATAGGCTGCAAAACGTCAGACATGGCCCAGGGGGAGCGTAGTTCTCAGTGAAATTCCTTTGGTCTCTACTCCACATGCAGCCTTGGAAACGTTTGATGCTGCAAGCGCCGCGCACGCTTGTGTAGTCTCAGCTTACAGCAAGCGCCATGGGCCCCCTGCATGGTTTCAGACTCGAGGCCCGGCAGGAACGTCTGTGTAAGTGTGAAGCTGCAACTGACAGCTTGGCCCATGGCCAGAAACGCCAGGCCAAAAGCCAAGTCGAGCTCGAAGTCGACTAAGTCGACCTCGAAGCCCAAAGTGGCAGCACCAGCTCGCCGAGTGCCAGCGAAAAGCCAGCCCCAGGCGCGCAGTCCTGGAACAAGTGTAAGTGTGCGTAGGTTGTTACCTGGGCTGCTGAGCCTTCTGTGCAGCTGCTGCGTGTCCTGCGTTCAGGCGCAGATCACGGCCAGCAAGAAGAACAAGGCCAAGGCGGCCAAGGCGAAGGCAAAGCTGCCTGCGCCAAAGAAGTGGGCGCCCTCTTTGCGCTGCCCGAGGCGTCCTGAATGTGTTTGGGTAGAATATTGGCTTGTGTTCTAGCTTTCTAGCCCTATTCGCAGCAGGAGTGACGAAGTCTGGACAGCATTGGGGGCAGTACAACATGACTGGGGAGCCGATGGGGAATGGCTGCATGCTTGATGTCGAGACCATTGCGGAGGGGTGGCCAGGACTAAGCTTGCAGAGCGCAGCTGAGATGCTTAGTGACAAGTCAAAAAAGACGAAGAGGTTCAGGACTGAGTTCCCTTGAGCCAGAGGGATCAAGCGTGACAACGCCATGGACTGCCAGAGTGGGCGGCAAGCGCTGGGAGGTTGCGTGGGAAAGCTTGGAAAGTTCCAGCAAAAACCTGATGTGGGAGGTGGTTAAAGGCGGACGACAGGCCCCTGGAAGCGAACATGGCCAAGGGCCTTGGAGGGCACGGGGGCCCCTTGGAGCATTTTGAGATTAGCCCAAACTTGCTGGTGTTGAGTGGTTGCTCCTGTTACTTGTTGTGTTCGGGGGTTTCTTGGCTTTATCAAAACCCCTTTGTGGGCAAACCAAAGGTGGACCCTAAAACCCTAGACCCTAAACCCTGAAGTTGCTTATCAACTCTCTGAAAAAAGGGTTAAAAGTGTTTGGCAGCGAAAATTCTTTTATTTTTTAAAGACAAAAAATCAGGCGCTTAAATAGAAAAAAGCTTGGCATCGACATTTTGGCAACGAAAACTAAGCTTAGAGTAGAGCGGATTACATATAGACGTGCCCGAGAGATTGTGATAACTGCGTTCGAGCTGAAATGTTGACAAAGCACACATGCGTGCACACCCCCCCCTGCTAAGTGTCTGACCCTCAGCAGACGACCAGCAATCCAGGATGAGGCCGTGCAAGCCTCAGAGCATATAGCATATAATTACTGTTATTATGTGTTGGGACCCAGGCCTTCAAAATTCAATGCTTTGGAGCCCTGCAGCCTAGGCAGCTGGGCTCGCATAGCTGCTGGGGCCCGCGCAAGTGAATGCTCTGGAGCCCTGCACCCTAAGCTGCTGGGCTCGCAGGCTTTTTGCGTCAGATCTCCAGCAGACATCCAGCATGGCTGCCACTGAATCAGGTGGAATTCATTGCATCATGTGTGAATGCTCTGGAGCCCTGCACCCTAAGCTGCTGGGCTCGCAGGCTTTTTCCATCAGATCACTTCGGAGCTTGACGTGCAAACTGGTCTTGCGTTTCCTACCCTAAAAAGAAGCACTCCACAGGCCTATGCTAGTGAGCACAATGGTGGTCCCGAATCAGCCCAAAAATGAAGTACTACTCATGTTCCTAATATAACAGCATCTGTACGAAGAATAGTAGTAGTAATAATACTTCTCCACAGAAGCTTGCCTATTCTGATGAGGAAACATATCGTGCTGAGCCTTCGTAACCGCAAGATAGCGCTCATTGCAGTTTGTGTCGCCTTAAGCCCGAGCCCTGAGCCCTAAACCCTCTCAGCCAGTCAGCGCTCACACGTGTTGTCGCGCGTGACCCAGCTTTTTTTGAAAGCAACAGTAGTGGCGAGCTTTAGACAGCAGCAGTAATAGCCATGAGCGACTGTTCGGCGCTCGTGCTACGACTTGACTCGGGCACTAACCAAGCTGCAAGTCATGGTAGTCTTACCACAGCCCAGCCAACCAAGCTGCAAGTCGAGGTGGTCTTACTCCACGCGCAGCCGATTCTATCGTAGTGACAATGAAGGACGTGCCAGGCGCCGGCATCTTGAACTTAGGGGTCCATGAGGTTGGTGACCGACCAGCACGCCCTTCAACATGCCCGCTGCTTGCCTGTGCCCGGAGGCCCGGAGGATCAGCCCTTAAAATTCAGCTGGCACGAGTGGTCGGAGAGTCCGGGAGGTCTTGCCCTAGAATGAGAAACCCCAAACCTTTGCTTGCTGGTGTTGAGTGGTTGCTCCTGTTGCTTGTTGTGTTCGGGGGGTGGACCCTAAAACCCTAGACCCTAAACCCTGAAGTTGCTTATCAACTCTCTGTAAAAAAGGGTTAAAAGTGTTGGCAGCGAAAATTCTTTTATGTCTTAAAGACAAAAAATCAGGCGCTTAAATAGAAATAAGCTTGGCATCGACATTTTGGCAACGAAAACTAAGCTTAGAGTAAGTTCAGGACAAAAAAAAAGACAAACAACATGTTCAGCTGTTGGTGCACCTGGGTAAAGATTTGGCGCGAGGAAAAAAAACCTTAAACCCTGAGCCGTCTACCCATGATAGCCTTGTGTGCATGCATGTGTGCTCCAGTCCAGCAGTGTCCGCAGGCATTTCTGTTCCAGCAGCACGCATGTTCAGAATGGTGCTCTATTTAAATTTGCGGAGCCAGCATGATGCAATGAGTTCCACCTGATTCAGTGGCAGCCGTGCTGGATGTCTGCTGGAGGTCCCCTTTTCCCAATTCCGACTCACTCCTAGGTGCACCATGGTTCAAAGCCCTAAGTAAGTATAGGGAGAAGATATTCGGGGTTTAGGGTATAGTATGAGATGTAGGGCTTGGGTTTCAGAGTATATGGCTTGGGGTTTACACTGTAAGGCTTAATTTATGGCTTGTGTGGTCAGGGGCTTCGGGTCAAAAGCAAACCCCACACAAGCCCTGCACGTCCATCCTTTTAACCTCCTTCCGTAGCCTATCTGCCAAGCTCCTCAGGCTGCACACAAATGCACAAAATCCGGCCTATCGCCGAACTTTTGTTTACTTTGCAACCCATCCAGCCCTCTGACAGGGCGGGAGTACAATCTGTTGCAGTCTCTAGGAAGACATCTCTCAGCCATCAAAAACATCTTGCGGGTAAGACCACGCAAGAAGCAAGACCTACCAGCCAGGCAGGCCTTCAAGAAATCCCCCTACTGCGCAAGCTACGCAGCACGACCAAGGCCTCTCCATATTGAATTTTCATCGTCGTCCTCCTCTGCAGACTCAGAACGTCTTGCGGGTAAGACCACGCAAGAAGCAAAACCTAGACAGCCGATCGGTAAAACCAGACGCAGCCGTGCCCTAGTGGACCTCCTTACCATGGCTCCTCACTGGATGACGGGCTGCTCTCCCGCTTGTTCTTTTTCGTTGCTTTCTTAGACTTCTTGCTCGTCCTTTCCTTCTTGCCGGACTCCGCGCTTTCAGAGGACTGCTCCTTCTTGTTTTTTGCCTTCCTCTTAGGTTCCTTCTTGGGCTTAGGATTCGCCTCTTCGGTCTTAGGCTCCTCGGCAGCGGGTAAGACCACATCTGCCCGCGGGTGCTTCTTCACATTGCAAGGGCTGTCAGCGCATTTTTGCGGTGCAGGCTGCTGCCCTGTGTCGCCATCTGGCTGCCCACTGCGTGAAGTGCTCTTCCAAGCACTAGCTGCGCTTCTCTGTGAAGCCAAAGCATGGCGCCGGCGTCCTCATCTCCACGCAAGCCTTCAAGAAGTCCCCCTGCCCGGTCGTCACATCTATGGCGGCTGCGACGCAGTACGACGAAAGCGTATCCATGTGGAACTTCATAGGCAGATTGGCGGCAAAAAAAAACGGATTCCGCCGAGCGCTCCGCGTCCTCAACAACAACCATCTTCTCCTTGTCGGTAAGCTTGAGAACACCGCCTTTTCCCAGAATCTCTTCCTTTTCGGACCTGTTGAGCATGCTTACAATTTAGGGTATAAGCTTGGGGTTGACAGTTCTCGGTTTTACGTTTCGGCTGAGATACGAGGCTACCTACCATCAGCAATGACCTCTTTGATCAGCCCCAGTACCCCTTACCACTAAGGACCATCTCAAGAGATCCTCCCCATGGGGTCTAGGTAGGGTTTAGGGTTTTCACTTTTATACTTTAAACTCTCAGCGCTAAACCCTCAACTTCTGTGGTGCTATTCAGGTGCAAAGCTTTGAGTTAAGTGGGGCTGCTCCAGCACTATATTTTTCTTGAGATAAGTGTAACCTAGGGACCCTAGACATATGTGGGCGTTACACAGGGACTATGGGGATCCTTGTCCGGGATTCCATGCTGATGATCTTGAGACATTCCATTATAACTGTTGTGGACACCTGTAAACTCATGAAGGGTTCAGGGTGTTGAGTTTGGAGTGGCAATTTTCATGGGTGTTGAGTTTTGCCAGCCGATTCTATAACAAGACATCAGAAGGTGGCACATACAGCTTGGAACATGGAAGAGACTTGAGACAAGGCGTCTATCTCCCTTCCCCCAAAGCCAAGTAATTCTCCAACTTGGGTGTCCTCCTCCTATATCCCCCATATGAGCCATAGTCTAAACTCTAGTATCCCCCTTAATAACCCCTACAATACTCCCCTGTAAAATCCCCCATATAACCCCCCCTAAGGAGTTTGGACTATAGCTCATATACGATTCACCTGAATATAGGAGCTGCCCAAACCTGAAATCAAACCGAAATACCCAATTCTAGTGTGACCCTAGCTAGGGATGTCCTGAACATGTGTTTAAGTTGGTTGCTTACAACGGTAAAAGCTACTCTTGCACATTTAAAAATTTAGGATCCCCATAATTAGTGATGCAATAGATGTAGTTCTAGCCTCCAATCCGTCCGCATAGGCCCGCCAGATTTCGGGGTGGCCATAGGTAGGATGAACGTCCACTCGGAGCCTGGTCAGGATTTCCGATTCCCACAGCCTCCAGGTACCCATAGGGTTTAAGGTTTATTCAGGGTTTAGGGCCTGAGGGTACTTTTGGATCTAAGTATCAGGATGTTGTAGGTTTCGGGTTTATGGTGTACAGGGGAATGCGCATTACGAAATTTGAATGAAGGACAACCAACACTTTCATAAGAAACTAGGGGATACTACATAGTTGGAACTTGGGTTCCCCTACCTAGGTTTCCATAGACCCCAATATACCAGTTAGAATCCTTATTGTCAAATTGTGGGGACTCCCGAAAACAGGACCCCGAATTTCCAAAATCCCCATGTAGATTTCTGGTCTGTGCGGCAATCGTGTTATTCAGGGAGCGATTGAATAATTAGGCTGTTCTGCCTACTGCTCTTAAACCATGTGATTCAGGAATTCAGGGGTCCGGGCTGAGGACGAGACATGTTTAGGGTTTAGGTTATAACATGTCCGAGATCTAAAATTGAGCCATTTTGGCGATTTGCACCACCTTGAATACCGAATACCCTAGCAGATACAGTCCGTATTTTGTTGATTCCAGACAACTTACCCTTGGTTAGCTGAAAATGAAGGAATGGAAAAGAACATGGAAACTACTAATAATAGGTCATATGGGGCCTACTACAAGGATCCATTCCTTCATTCCTCACCAACGACAGGCAAGACTAGTCCTTCAACAAATCCCAAAGCGGGGTGAGGGTTGGGCGCTGGCAGGGGTAATTGATTGAAGAGCTGGTTGAGAACCCTTAGTCTTAACCCCAAGCCGTAGACCCCAAGCCCCAAATCCTATACCCCATGCCCTGAACCCTAAAACCTACATCCCTGAACTGCAAAACCCTACGCACTGGACCACAAGCCGAGAGCCTCGAATCTTCAGCCCCATGTCAGTCATGTAGTCACTATAGGGGGGGAGTAGGGTTTCGGGTTTAGGGGGTGTTGCCAAGATTAGGGGTATTTTTTGGGGGGGTACTAATAAAAAAGTTTAGGGAACTACCATATCCAAAACACTTGATGCCTCTCCATCCTCTGAAGCCAGAAGACCCACCAAAAGAGAATGACTTTAAGGGCTTCAAGGGCTTTAATGGTTTTAAAGGTTTTAAGGGTTCTAAGGGTTCTAAGGGTTTTAAGGGCTTTAAGGGTTTTAAGGGTTTTAAGGGTTTAGGGTTGGACGCACGTCCTACTCATACATAGATCGTCATGACGGAGGGGGTATGTGCAATGAGGGAAGGTAGCCTGATACTCCGCAATACTCCTACTCATCTTTGCTACTCTGCAGGGCTGTGTAGGGATTCCCAATACCTACCCCCCTAAACCCTCAGCCCTAAACCCTAAACCCTATGCCCTAAGCCCTAAACCCCAAATTCTAAGCCCTAACCCGAAACCCTAAATCTTTAACCCTGAACCCTAAACCTCTTGGACCAACTAAAGGTGAGGACATGGCAGCAAATGTTCTTGGGAAAAGGGAAATACATTCCCTGTAGCAGCCATGTATACTGTCGAGCAGTACGTAGCCCCTAATCCTTATGTTCCTCGTAACCCAATCCCACCATATTCGCAACTAAGAAAGGGTACCGAAAATGATCAACCCCAAATTCTGAAGCCCACACGCCCTCGACCCCTACATCTAAGCCCCTAGCAAAAGGCGCACGAATACGTGTTGGTGAGAACAGCCCTCAAGCCTAAACCCTAAGTGGTAGTTTCCATCTTCCCATTGTTCCTCTAGAAGCCTATATAACCTCTTCATATCCTTTCGGCAGGGTAAATTAGAATCAATGCAATTACCTATTTCAGGCCATTTTGGTACTATTACCTATAAAAACCACCAAATCCTAAACCCTTAAACCTAAACCATCCAGGATAAGGTCGGGTGAGGTCGCTTGAAATTGTCCAGCTTTAAGGATTCCAAGCCTGGCAGTGTGTCTCAAGAGCTCCTTGTAGAGCTCCGTTTCAGGCTGGAACCTTTGGGTTACGCGGTTTTTCTTTTTTGTTGGACCTTTTCTCCTCCAGTCATGCTGTCTGAAAGGTGGGCTACGCGGTTGAGGGGTTAGGGTTTAGGGTTAGCTGGATGGTGGTTGAGTGTCAGTGCTACGTATGAGTAGGTTCTCCTGAACCCTAAACCCTCAACGAATACGAAAGCAACAGCTGTCCCAAAGTGTCACCCAGTTAGGACTCAGGGTTGAGGCTAAGGGTCTATGATTCAGGGTTTGGGGTGGGGGGTATAGGTGTGGTGTAGCATTTTTAGGGCTCAGGGTGCTGGGTGCTTGGGAATTTAGAGGTAGGATCCTCAAATCAAGTGCTTCTCTTCTCATGATGCGTGGAGGGCATGTAGAGGTGTAGAAGACTTCCAACAAGAGAAAGCCTTTTTGTTGAAGTCTCCCTTCAGTACACTAACGCAATTTCATTCAAAATGGAAGTTGTTCAACATACCCGTCCCCAAACTGGCCACGAGGCAGATTCCGTTCTTGATTAGGAGCCCCCTTGGCCCAATTCAAGAATTGTCTCGTGCTTTTAAAACGACATCTAGAACTACTGCCACATGGACCCCTCATAAGCGATCATCGCCTCGCCGATTATAAGATCAAGCACATGCACATGCACATTGCTAGCATCAAAGGCTCCCACAAAAAGAAATCAACGGCCCAAACTGTGAGGCTATGCAACTCTTTTCCCATGTAAACTGAGTTGAGAGTTGGATATAACTCTAAACGCCAAAACCCAGAAAGCTGAAAGCTGTTCGTGCCCTGACGGAAGCGGCAACTCCTGAATCCAGAAGAGCTTTCATGACATGTTCCCCGAGCGGCTATTCTGATCTACCAATAAGGCTGCTTTTCAGAAGCTTGAACTAAATTGCCCTCATAACGAGAATGAAGCCTTATTCTTTACATTTATACCCATATCATGGTATCATGGTAGCTTCATCACTTCAAAACAAGATGCTTTACACTATGCCCATTTTGCAGTTCTTGTTAAGTTTGCTCGTCTCCTCGACTAATAATAATGAACCCAGCGACGGGCACGTCACGTCCGTTCTTGCTGCGATCGCAAAGATTGGAACGTCTCCTCCCAAATGCAGGCCATCGCTTGGGAGTTACCTGGACCTCAAAAGTATGTAGAATAGTGGCCGTTTGGGCAAGTTGAGGGATTTGGGCTATCATTTTACCTGCTCTTGGGGTCTAGGTAGTCATCATGAGTTCCCGTACACCTCCCCCCCTAAACTAACCGACCCAAGTTTACCCCTTTGTTAGGGTTACTTCAGCATAATTAAATGGGGAACCTTGGGGGTAATGTAGGGAGGTAACAGGCCGTAGCGGAACCCATGATCTGATTCGGGTTTAGGGTTTAGGGGTTTAGGGTTTAGGGTACTTCTTTTCTGTGTTGAGGGGGGGTAGAAAAAGACTCAAATGCTGCGGAACGGGTATGCAAAATTGCTAGAATTTAAATGGGTACTTTCCATAGACCTTCTATGACGCGCCTGTAAGGCCCATGGGTCTCATGGTCCTGAAGTACTAGGGAACACTACTTATTAGCATCAACTATCCACCTGGAAGCTCCTTCGCCATGTGCAGGCATGTGTTTCCCGGAATTTCGTAGCCAATGAAATGAATCGGCGCTTGTCCATTGCCAGTTGCCAGAGTTTCGGTACGGTTGCATTCTGAACCCACCGAATAGATACATGCGACTGCAATCTCGTGGGAACAACTGCGACATGAGATGCCAGGAAGGCCTCCACAAAGGATTCCTGCTAGGAACTAGGATTCCCGGAAACCCGAAATCACAAATTTTGGGCTTAGGGTTGGGGCCCCCTTCCGGGAATCCCTGTGGAAAGGGTTATACTCTTTGGGGTCTTTACGGGGCCCCTGTTTGATTATGGAAGCGCAAATTTCATGACGGTGCCCCTCGCATTAAACCGCCTGTCATCCACCACAAAATCAAGCTCAAGGGCAATTTCAGCAGGGGACTGTCTAGTGAGGGAGGCTGATATAACGGGTATGTCGAAATGAGGCGTATATGAACTCCCTACATGAAATTTCTCCCCTCCGCTACTTGGTCCCGGCAACACCAGCTATTCAAACTAAACCTGGCATTCTAGGATCCAATCTCAGTAAACTGCCAGGCACAGAACTCTATAGGAAAGCTTCTACACTCGGAAGCCCGCTCCCTGAAACTTTCAAAGGGGGTTCATAAGGGAACGCATGGCTGGTCAGCCTACCCAAACCTTACCTGCAGGAGTAGGGTAAAGGTAAGTGGATTGTCAGTAGCACATTGATAGTTTGAGCTTACAACTGCAAAGAAGGTAACTACTGGCCATGAACCTCCAACAGGGGGCAACATTTCGCATCTACGGGGACCTGCAGAAACCCAGCAGGTAAAGCCTGACGGCCCAAAACCCACGAGTCCATACAACGACGCGCCTAAATCCTACCTGTAACCCACAGTTCCCACAGTTTTATGGCTGATAAAAAAAAAATTCAGGGCACTTGCTACTACTGTAGGCTATTGAAGATATGGGCTATTAGACCCTAAAATTCCCCATTAGGACCCTATTAAGGGTTGATTAAGGTACCCTTAAGGTCTAATAGCCCATAGTGGTTGAAGATATGGGTAGATCACCTTTCCGTTGGTCCTCCAGATTTTCCGAGGCTCTGGGCGATACCAACCCGTCTCTCTGGTTTATGGTAAGCTCCTCAGAGGTCGTTAGGGTTTAGGGTTTGTAAAGGGACTCTACTGGGAACCCCAAATAGGGAACCCCAAGAATATAGCAGGAATATAATGGAATATAAGGACCCTGGTAGGTATATTCCTATATTATACCTACTATATTCTAGAGGTTCCCGGTTTGGGGTTCCCAGTAGAGTCCCTTTAGTTTAGGGGTCTAGGGCTTCGGGTTATCTAGGGTATCTCAGGGGGTGAGTTACCAGGTGTGTACTCTTTGCATGAGGCTTCTGAAAGGATTGAATGGGAAGACTAGGGTTATGTAAGAGTTAGCTTAGGCTTATATAGAGGGTAAACTGCTCAAGTGCAAGTTGTTTAGAATGCAGGCGCAAGGCTTAGAATTTTGGGGTTTGGCTCTTAGGGTTTAGGGCTGAGAGGGTGTAGGATGTTCTGGCTTCTTCGATGCGTGTTGCATTTGGCTATTTTTGCTCCGCCGGAGCCCTTGAAACAGGCATGGAGACATTCTGACATCCGGCTTCCTCAATGGAAGCCCTAAACCATGGAACCCCTAAACCCTAGCCCTAAACTCTAAGCCCTTCAACCCGTTTCTTCACAAGCTCGAATCCAATGCGACAAGCCCAGTCGCAAACCCTAAGCCCTGAAACCTAGAACCCTAAACCCTAAACCCAAACCTTAAACCCTAAACCTTAAACTCTAAACCCTAAACTCTAAGCCCTAGAACCCAACCTTGAGCCATCACCTCGAAACCCTAAAGCCTAACCTAACCGAACCTTAGGCCCCCAGCTCTAAAACTTAAGACCTAACCTAACCTAACCTTAGGCCCAAATCTAAGCCCGAAGACCTAACCTAAACTCAACCCTCCATGTTTTTAGCCCTCAGCGCTACCCTCCCCCAAACTGACATGGAAGCCAGACGCAGTTTAGCGTTTGGGGTTAAGGGTTTACACCCTAGGCCCTACTGCCACGGCCTTCTCTTGACCCTAAACCCTACATCCTAAAACCTGAACCATGATCAAGCCCTACATCCTAAAACCTGAACCCTAACCCCTAAAACCCAACATCTAAACCATGAGCCGGGCTCAGCTCGAGATCCTGAACCCTGAATCTCCAAAACCTATCTAACCCCCATAACTTCCCTGTACTACACTGTACAACCCCTATAACCCTAAATAGTAATAGTGAAAGTGATAGTGATAACGATAGGATTTGTACTAGTAAAAGTATTATTATACCCTAAACCTTAAACCCTAAGCCCTAAACCCTCCACGGCGCAGATTCCCAAACTTCCCAAAGCTCAGCCGTAGCACCGATCGGGTTTATGGCCGCAAACAGCTTTGGCTTGGCAGACGCCAGCTCCCATGTAGACATACCTAATTGAGGGTTTAGGGCTTAGGGGTTTAGGGTTTGTGATGGTTGAACCTAGTAAGATTCTGCTCCTTATATAAAATACTATACGTACCCAAGGGGAAGATACATACCTAATCTTGGTTGGCCTTAGAGACATTTGAAAAATATTAGTATAAAGGGGTCCCTATACAACCAATAAGGGAAACTATTTAAGGAACCCAAAGGCCTACCCAGTAATTCTCCTAACCACTATGGGCAATTACGTGGATCTTAAGGGTGCCTTAATCTACTTTTGATAGGGTCCCCATAGGGAATTTTAAGGTCTAATAGCCCATAGTGGTGGAATGCGCTACGGATCTTTCGAGAGTTTAGGGCTGAGGGTTAGGGCTTGGGGGCTCTAGATGGGACCCCGACATCCCATTACCTTCTACAGGCCTTATTTCCTGCTTAGTCCCCAGTGTAGCAAGATAGTCCCCTTTTTCTCCCATGAGCTACACGGATCCCCATTAATGTGGGTCCCTCCTACAGCAGTGCGAAATGCAGGATTTGAGGGGTGTAGGTGTTAGGGTTTAGGGTTTCGCGGTGTAGGGCTTAGGGTTTAGGGTTTTGAAGTGTAGGGCTTAGGGTTTACCTGGAGCCATGACGGTAGTTCTGTTCAGGGTTTAGGGTTTAGGGTTTAGGGTTTAGGGTTTGGGGTTTAGGGCTTAGGGTTCTACATCAAATTCTATTGGCTCTTATAACTTACAACGCTCACTTTTGTGGAGGCCAATCTCTAAACCCATAAGCTCTCAACCCACAGGCCTGAACCCTAACTACTAAACTCCAAACCCTTTAGTCCCCCTTAAGTAGATAGAATATGGGGCATATGGGGATCTAATTATAATTCTACCCAAAGCCATATTATTCTATCTACTTAAGGATACCTATAAACGCTAAACTCCAAACCTTAAGGCTTCCTCTCGGGTACCTCCCATGGAGCAGCCTGTGAGGTAGATCCGAGCTGGGTCCACCCAGGTCATTTTCGACAACTCCTGTGAGTTCAGGGCTTAGAGTCTATCAAGGGTTCCAGGGTCGTATTCCTAAGGTCGTACGCCTAAGAGGTTTTCCCCATATGGCCCTAATATAGCCATCATATGAGCCAATGTAGACCCCTAGGGTCCGGATCCCCAAAACCCAGGGGTGCAACCCTATGGTCACAAGCCAAGGGATACGGTGAAACTCTCAGAAAAATAATCTGAGGAGTTTTCAAACCCTAAACCCTAAACCCTAAACCCGAGGTGGGAAGTACCAGGCGGATACCCTTGCATAAGGCTTACATATGCCTCACGTGGGGTGGGGAAGATACTTACAAAAGCAGGTACTTTTCTGAAATATGTGGTTCAGGGTTTCAGGCTTGTGCCCCTAGGGTTGTACCCCCGGATTTTGGGATCGATTTAAGGGACCCTTGGGGCTTACATTGGCTCATATAAGGCCTGTATTTAGGCTGCATTCAGGAAAATTTAGGGGTACGACCTTAGGGGTATAAGCCTGGAAACCTTGCGAAGGGCTATTCGAGGGAGTTATCTACGAAATCGTATTTCAGGGATAGTAGCCCTAAATCCTAAGCCCGAAGCCATTCGTAGCTGAGTAGGCTGCCTTGAACCTTTTGTGGTCAACCTTAAGTTCACCCCTGGCGGCCAGGGGCTTAGGGTTTAGGATTTAGAACAACAGGAAAGTTGAGGGCTTCAGACTTGGGGTTTAGGGTGTTTGAGTTTAGGGTCGAAACAAGAAATGGCAAGCGAATCCCGCTTCCCCCACCACTTACCAAAAAAGTTGTTCATAGTCTTGGGTCAGTTAAGTAGGTCCCCAAGTTCCGAAACCCTAAACCCATTCCTGTGAAGTAGGTCCCGACATCCCTGAACCCTAAACCCTAAACCCATTCTAGTAAAGTAGACCCCTAAACCCTAAACCCTGTTCTACATAAGTAGGTCCCTACATCAGAATCCAAGCCCGAATGCCCAGAAAAATCAAGGCCAGCGCGGAATAAGAATGGAGTGGTGACTGCCCTACGTTGGAGACGTCTTGAACGAAGGGTATCCACTTTCGAACAAGCCCACATTAAGCTCGACGGTACAGAGCCCAGACGCTCCCAGAAGGATCCAGCAAAGATTGAATGTGTGGAATTCGTTCTGCGTGCCTTTTGGTCTGTCTCTATGTGAGGTAGTTGGCACTACTTCAGACGCCCAAGGCTAGCGCGAGCATGCCTTGCAGTGGAAGCCACTGCATTGATCTTTCAACTTCACGGGTGGTCGCATGTTACCTCGCCTTTTCCACTGCAAGCTCGTTTCGCACCTGCCTTACCCTGCCAGCTGCACCCATACTGGGCGCTGGTACGACATCGTGAAAGCTTATTTCTGCAGGGGGTTAGGCAGGTACTACTAGGGGTGGTCAGGATTGGACAAGAAGATGGAAGTCAGTGCTTCGCGGTTGATAGGGATGGTGATGTTTACGCTTCAGGACTCAGGAAAAATTAGGGCCAGGGTTTGTAGGTCAGGGTTTGGCGTTCAGGAAGTAGAAGAGAGGTCATGGGAACAGTTATAAGGATTGCTCAGCCGAAGCTCTAAAGCCTACGTGTTCAAATGCGAAAACTTTCAGTCCGACATTTCAAGATCTGGGCTCTATGTATAAGCTCTGTTCCCGGTTTGTCGCGAACGCGCAACCTGAGACCCTAAACCCTGAAACCCTCAACCCTACACCCTCAAGGGTTCCAAGGTTTAACCCTAGGTCGTACCCTTAAAAGGATTCCCCAATATCGCCTTAGTGTAACCCGTATATGGTCCCTTAAGGTCCTTCAAAAGAATACCAAAACCCAGGGGTACAACTCTGGGGTACAAGCCTGAAACTCTTGAGGCCCTTGAAGCTTTGAACCTACATCTCACAAAAAATCTTGCCACGGGAAACAGGAGGCAATGTGTCAAATGTCCCTAGTCCCCCATATATGCCTTTTGTCTAAGTAAAGCCGTCAGGTAACTAGTGGTAAGAGGGGGGCGAGGCAGGGTTGCAAAAGTCACTGTTCATCACCTCCTGCTGATACTAGAACCCCCGGTCCCTGATATGGAATGTTCCTACTGTGCTGGGTTAAAATGCTTTGGGACATATTCATCTTAGGGGAGTAGGGGTTTTAATATTCAGGAGAGGGAGGGGATGATAAGGGCAGTTTATGAGGTCATGTAGTGATTAAAAAGCCCTGAAGCACCTGAAACCCAAGCCCTGACGTCCTGAAACCTAAATTCTCAACCTGAAGCCCTAAACAATGAAGCGCATCCGACACGTCGAAACAACCGTGGAGCCCTCGACCCTCGAACTCCTCGAACATAAAACTCTGGAAAACCTAAAAACCCCGAATAGCAAAAACAACACCCTAAAGCCTAAACCCTTTATCCAGACAAGCTATGTCCTAAAACCCCTGATGCCCCATCCTACCGTTGAAAACCCCTCAAACCCTTAAGCACCCCCAAACCCTAAACCTTAAACCCTAAACTCTGAGCCAACCTCGGCCAGTTCCAGCACCCAGGAGTCAGGCTGATTTTTCCACTTCCAGCCTGGAACGCATGAGCTACACAGGGTTTAGGGTTTAGGGTTTAGAGTCTAAGCTCCTTAAAAGGGCTTATATAGGGTTTATGGTTTAGGACTGCGGGTTTACGATTTAAGGTCTAAACTCTTTAAAGGGGGTTATATAGGGAGTATGTAGGGTTCCTATTGGGGGTTGTATGGGGATATATAGGGTTTTGGGCTTCCCCCAAGTAGTGGTACCTTCATGTTGGTCCCTTTAAGAAGGACATATAAGGACTATTGTATTTGGGGTGCTTTAGTTTGGTCCCCCCATTTTGGGAAACTACCATATGAGCGCTTCATGCAGTATGGGAGTTGAGGGTTAAGGATTAAGGGTTGGCGTTTCGGGCTTAAGGGCCTCAACATTTGGTCCCTTTGCAGCGGTTCTCGCGGTTGTACAGGAGTTACTGTGCTGCTTCAGGTTGGAGAGAATTTCCAGTCTTTAAGTGGCTCTACAGGGTAAAAAATACAGATATGAAAAGGATCATGGCGGGAATGTCAACCCTAAAATCCTGAACGCTAACACCCTAAACCCCTCATGGATTAACTTGGGGTTGTAGGGTTTAGGGAGTCGTGCGGTGGGGAGTTACCAGGTGTGTCAGGTTCCCTTATTCACACATGGCTTTTATAAAACCTGAGGTATATCATGTGGCGAAGGGCTTAGGGTTGAAGGTTTAGGGGAAGTTACACACCTCAAGTTTCTTTAGGATGGGGCACGCTTAGGGGCTTTAGTGCTCGTTGTTAAGGGTTTCGGGCTTTTACACGGTTTGGGTGTATAGGAGTTTAAAGATTCAGAACCTTTGGGGCTCTAAGGGCTTTAATGAAGGAGTTGAGGAATTTGGCGGGTTTAGATTTGGGGGCCCTAAAGGGCCACGGATGTGTGAAAAGTACACGAAGACAAAAAAAGGTGTCTGTTTGTCAAGAGCGACAAGGGATACGTGTTAAGGAAAAGATCTAGGCTGGGCGGGGTCTAGGGTTTAGGGTTTTACGGGTTTAGGGCTTAGCCCAAGCTTGCAGGGAAGCTCCTGTAGACATCCTTGACTTGGTAGTTGAAATGGAGAAACGCCGGCACCCTGAACCGTCGTTAACATGAGAACTGTTGACGCTGACTGGCCTGCTGTTAAAGAACTTACTTTAAGCTACTGAAAGGGTTTTGGGCTACCACCGTATGGACGGCATAAGACAGCGGAGCTTCCTCAGAATGGTAACCCAGCTTATGCTCCCTAACAAGCGCGAACATTTGGATCCTTCTAACATGGCATACCATCTACGAAGTGCGATTGCCACTTGTGGACTTGCAAGTTGGGCACCTCATGCATATATACGTCTGCATATACTCTAAATCACTCACCAAACCTATAGTCAATTCCTTCCCCATGTAGGTTTGCTGGTGAACCAAGCGATTCTTCCTGAAACGCAGCGGAACCAGGTACATCACGAAACACGAGTTTTATCGATGAAGGTGGTGGGCAACAGGATATTACACAGTTAGCACCTGAAATCTTCCCTATGTCAGCCCTTAGCACTGCAAGACCGGTAGAACAAGCCTAGATTCTATTTCATGTACCATGATCCTTCCCATTGGCTCCCCTGAACTTGATCCTGGGTTTTTCCGTATTCCCTTATCCCCAAACCTTAGAACAGAACAGACCAAGCAGCGGCATTGAGGCGAGACAATGATGAAGTTGTCCTGCAATTGAAGTTCCCAGGTCAATATTCGAATGTGCCCGGAACCCTCGCGCAGATTGCTTGTAGCCTTATTATGTGTGTCTATAATAAGCTAAAAACAAAACATCCCGATATCAGGTTAACTAAACCCTTGCAGGAGGTGTAGATAAACCTCCTATCTTTCAATTATGTTTTACGCACAGGATGTCAGCCTCATATGGAGTTCTAAAGCTCAAGGCTTCAAGGCTTATTGCAAACCTTGACTTGTGAGAAAGGCGTCCGAGTCTAAAGGTGAGTTTGGGGAACGGGCCACCACAGTCGCCTCATGGGTGAGGTAAGACCAGCACCACAGACGCCTCATGGGTGAGG